>SJYV01034715.1:536034-639969 GCA_006410875.1 Neotragus pygmaeus | reverse complement strand
ATTTAGGGAAAGAATATTGCATGGAGAAAGAAGAGTAGATGCACAGCTTCCAAAACAAAAATTGGCATGGCCTGTTCTAATTAAAGTAAAATGAATGTAAAGCAATAGCAGACGATCAGATACATGCGATAGGCAGGAATTAGATTGCAGGGGCTTTATAGGCCATGGTAGGTGTTTGGATGTAATCCTGGTTATGGTGAAATGAGGACAGGTAAGACATGCAATGTGACTTTTTAGAAAGATCATTCTGGAGGCTGTGTAGAAAATTTGCCAACCATGAACCAAGACTAAGAGTGTTAGTCTGGCCTGGATAACACGCACATCCCTAAATCAGTTGATGTGGCCAGGGTGAGGCAGTGCTTTGTTTGGTCCATCTCAGGATGTGCTTAGAGAAGGAAATGGCAACCCACTCCAGTGTTCTTGCCTGGAGAATCCCAGGGACAGGGGAGCCTGGTGGGCTGCCGTCTATGGGATCACACAGAGTTGGACACGACTGAAGCGACTTAGCAGCAGCAGCAGCAGGATGTGCTAACTCCTGGGGTCATCTGAACTCTATGAACTACAAGTAGAAAAAGGGTTGCCCTCTCACACTGAGGTGTTATTTCCAGAAGAAAGGTGAATGGCTAATTACAAATAGCAAAATACCTGTCCACTCCATTATCCAAAGTATGCAAAGCGTAGTTGCCATTATTGGAAAAGTCCTGGAGCCCTGCAGTGTTCTGGGACCAAGAGCTCCCCAAGTCAGTCTTTCTCACCAGCTTCCAGGGTAGCATCTGAACCCTGGGCAGGAGTCTGAACTCTGAGAAAGGTCATTTGGATCCTAAAATAATATGGGAATGTAAAATATGTCATTGAAGTTATGTTGTCTGATATTTTATTTTTGTAAAAGATGGCCAAAGGTCCCAGGAGAGGCCACATTTGGAGGAGAAAAACCATGTTTGATACCATGTTCTAACACCATGAGTAGAGGCTGAAATCTTTATATTTCTTTAACTCAAATAATCTTTATAGGAAACCTGATAGGAAATTCGAGTGTGTTTTAGTCTCTAAGCATTCAGTTCCTGACTAACTTTAAGGAACTCAGATACAGTAAATCCCCAGTATCCTCTGATATTCATCTGAGAATTCTTGAAGGGAAGAAACTATGATACAGTGGTACTGCCAGTCGGGACACAAGGTGTCCTTTACAGCAACTGTTGAAGCTTAGAGGAAAACATTGCTAATGCTTCACTCACCAGGGGAAAGGGGTGGGGGAAATAAAAGGAGATTCCAGAAATTTCAGGTCATTGGATCTCATCTCATCATTTCAGTTCCGAGGAAGGTGACTGAGGATTTAATTAAGTTTGGATAGTCGAATAAGTATAACCAGAAAGTTTCACTTGCAGAATTTCCATACAGCATTTGGATTTGTATAACAGAAACTGCCTTAAGGGAAAAACCTGCTTCCTGGATGGGAACTTTTATAAAATTGGTCATAAAAATGTATATAAGAATGTTTGGTTTCTTTTATGTGGTCTCTGCTGCTGCGGATAAAGTCAGAGCTTGGATATTTTTCAATAGATTTTGTTTCTTAATAAACAAAGTGTTGGGGATGCCAGTGATCTAGGTTGTTACATTTGCTAAAGCTCCTTGTCTGTTACAAGCTTGCATTATCTAACGGTCAAAACAGGTAGTCATCAATTATCCGCAAATATTTATTCAGTACAGATCCATGCAAAGCCTTGCCTGAGATACAAAGGCAGAAAGAAATCTGCTCCCAATCTTTAGGAAATCTAAATCATTTGGAAGCAAATATTTTTCTTGATTCTCTTCTCCCTTCAATAGCTATATGAAAAGGGTAGGAGTTAGAGGTGTTTCTAAGTACACTAAAATGGCATCAGTTCAGTTCAGTCACTCAGTCATGTCCAACTCTTTGCGACCCCACGAATTGCAGCACGCCAGGCCTCCCTGTCCATCACCAACTCCAGGAGTTCACTCAGACTCACGTCCATCAAGTCAGTGATGTCATCCAGCCATGTCATCCTCTGTCGTTCCCTTCTCCTCCTGCCCCCAATCCCTCCCAGCATCAGAGTCTTTTCCAATGAGTCAACTCTTCACATGAGGTGGCCAAAGTACTGGAGCTTCAGCTTTAGCATCATTCCTTCCAAAGAAATCCCAGGGCTGATCTCCTTCAGAATGGATTGGTTGGATCTCCTTGCAGTCCTAGGGACTCTCAAGAGTCTTCTCCAACACCACAGTTCAAAAGCATCAATTCTTCGGTGCTCAGCCTTCTTCACAGTCCAACTCTCACATCCATACATGACCACAGGAAAAACCATAGCCTTGACTAGACGGACCTAAAATGGCATAAATCCACATATTTCACGGGGTGGGGGGAGGTACATAACCAACTAGAATTACTGACAAAATGACTTTCCAGTATGTCCAATATACCAATGCACGTTATAGCTAAACCTAATATAATAGTAATACCACAAGTTCTACCCTTAATTTTCTCCCAGAGTCTATTTCATTCATTCATTTATTTAATAAATATTTACTTTATGTTCCTTAAAAAAATCTGGTGACAAACGTGCATGTACTGCATCCTGAGAGGAGAGAGTGGCGTAGGTGTTGGCAGTTATGTGGGTGTCATTGAGAAGCTGGGGAATGGTTTAGGTCTTAAAGAAATGAATAACCCTCTGATCTGAAAATAGAAAAAGGCTGAGTAATTGGCGCTGTGTCATCCTTGCTTTTTCTCCAGTTTCTACCTGCTCCTCCAGGGTTATCACTTTTATTGATACCATTTCAAATACTTTTTATATGTTCTCATGATGTCCTACTTTACATTCCTATATTCTGGGCCTCTCTCTGGAGCAGATTCACATTCTCCTTCCCAGTGTACATTACTACCATAAAAATTTTAATAGAACAGCCATTATGGAAAACAGTTTGGAGGTTCTTCAAAAAATTTAAACTAGAACCATTGCGTGATCTAACAATCCCTCTTCTGGGTATATATCCAAAGGAAATTAAATCAGTACTTCAGAAAGACATCTGGGCTCACATGTTCATTGCAGCATTATCCACAAGAATCAAAATATGGAAACAACCTGAGTGTCCCTTGATGCATAAATGAATAAAGAAATTGTGGTAAATATTTTTAAAAAGGAGATTTTGCCCTTTGCAACAATGTAGATGAAACTGGAAGACATTATGCTAAATGAAATAAGCCACAAACATGAAGGAAAAAGTATATACATATAATCTCATTTCTATGTGAAATCTAAAAATGTCATTTATATGTGGAATCACAGAATCAAGGAGTTGACTGGTGGTTACCAGGGGTGAGGAGGCAGGGGAGATGGGAGATGTGGATCAAAGGGCACTAAGTTGCAGTTGCATAGGATGAGTAAGTTCTGGAGATCTAATATACAGCATGGTGACTCTTGTTAATAATACTATATCATGTATTGGAAATTTGCTAAGAGAATAGATCTTAGGTGCTCTCACCACACACGCACACACGCACACACACACAACTGTGTACAGAGATTTAATTCACTGAACTGTACTAATCTTTCACTATATATATGAAAACATCATGTTATATACCTGAAATGTAAACAATTTTTATTTTAAAAGAGAAAAGAAAGAAATGACCCAATGTGTCCTTTCTCTTAGACTTGCATTTCCTTCTGTATTCCATATCTTGGCTGATGGTACCACCAGTCATTACCAAGCTACCAACCTCACAACCTCATTCTAGGTTCTTTATTCTTCCTATACTTCCTTAACTCAGGCTTCCCAGGTGGCACTAATGGTAAAGAAAGAAAGTAAGAAAGAAAGTGAAGTCACTCAGTCATGTCCGACTCTTTGCGACCCCATGGACTGTAGCCTACCAGGCTCCTCTGTCCATGGGATTCTCCAGGCAATAGTACTGGAGTGGATTGCCATTCCCTTCTCCAGGGGATCTTTCCAACCCAGGGATCGAACCCAGGTCTCCCACATTGTGGACAGATGCTTCACTGTCTGAGCCACCAGGGAAGTGGAGACACAGAGATGCAAGTTCAGTCCCTGGGTTAGGAAGATCCCCTGAAGTGGGGCATGGCAACTCACGCCAGTATTCTTGTCTGGACAATTCCATGGACAGAGGAGCCTGGCGGGCTACAGTCCACAGACTAGCAAAGAGTTGGACATGACTAAAGTGACTTAGCATGCATGTGCTTCCGTAACTCATCACCGTCCAAGTTTAGCAGTTTGACTTCCATTTGTTTCCAACACTGTCCTTTGCATTCGGTATTTACTTGTATTGACACTCTAATCATGTAGTATTACATATATGCATTAACATGTGTGTGTGAGTTCTGGGTAGCCTGTGGCTTCTAAATCTTTGATTCCATTCCCAGTGCCGAAATAAAGACTCTTGAGAGTCCCTTGGACTGCAAGAAAATCAAACCAGTCAATCCTGAAGGAAATCAGTCCTGAATATTCATTGGAAGAACTGATGCTGAAGCTGAAGTTCCAATACCTTGGCCACCTGATGGGAAGAACTGCCTCATTGGAAAACACCCTGATGCTGGGAAATATTGAAGGTGGGAGGAGAAGGGGATGACAGAAGATGAGATGGTTGGATGGCATCACCAACTGAATAGTCATAAATTTGAGTAAGCTTCAGGAGTTGGTGATGGACAGGGAGGCCTTGTGTGCTGCAGTCTCTGGGGTCGCAAAGAGTCTGACACAACTGAGGAACTGAACTGAACTGAATGCCATAGCCAGCGACATAATGTACGTGGGATGTATGTCAAAGGAATGTTTATCAAAGGAATTGTGTTAGACGTCTATTGTCTAATCAGTTATCTAACAATTCACCCAACACCGATTTATGGAAGACTTGCTTTATTATTCAAACTGTGCTTAGGAGACAAAGATGAAGAGACACACTGTCCTCACTCTCTGGTAGCTCACAGAGGACAAGGAAGAACAAACATTTAAATAAGTGATATTGAAAAATTAAAATTAAGATAGACCCAATAATCTTAATCATCTATTGTTTTTAGTTTCAACATGTGTGTATATGTATGTTATCTTGTTTGATAGTCATGATGCAGATTTTGCAATGATATTCTCTCTCTCTGGAATTATTATTTCAATGCATAATTAGTTAAAATTTGGTAAGATCTCAAGTTGAATTATCACTAGCAAAGTACTTGAGAGAATAAAAACATTTCTTCTTTAAGGAGTGTGTTCCTAAGAAGAATATGATCCTTGCTAGGAAAACAAAAATACCATGGGATCCTATAATTAAATATAGTCCTAATAGAAATACAAATTCACCTCGTGGCTACCAGGCTTAAGCATAAATCAAGATGTAGTGCACTTAAGGACTGTAGCCAAAAACTAGTGATAAAACTCTGAGAATACTGGTTATTCCAGGTAGACTGGAATAAGACTTAAGAAAATTAATTAAACACCCCAGAAAGGCCAAAGGAAAAAAAAAAGAAAAACCAGACCTTAAAGTTTTTCCCTGAAATCATCTTATCTCAACCACTTTCTTGTAAGCTTATGTTGAAAAGACTCTTTCAGGAAAGTGCTAATGTTTACCCCAAAAGTTTCACTTGTGGTCTGACTGCCTCCAGATTCACTTTGAAGATTTTTCTGAGGTCAAGTAAGGTTTTAGTAGCTCTTTTGAAGCACAAAAAAGGAAGAATGTTCTTCAGGTTGAACCAGCTTGCAGGTTATTATTATTACCACTGAAAAATTGAAAAGGTTCACGATGAACTTTCAAAATGGAATTAGTCTGCACAGCCACAAAAACCAAATGTAATTTATGTTCAGAAAGGGAGAAATGCTCTCCAATTTTTTTCAAAGACAGGTTATAGCACAAAGTAGGCAAGGTACATTAGATTAGGAGTTAGCACAGTATTTTATTTTAGCACACCATTAAAGTGATTAAAAATCTCTTTTCTCCAAGCCCTACTACACTCAGTCTCAGTAGACATTGCCTCTTTCTTCATCCTAAAAGTTGAAGCCATCAAGTTTAATCTACTTTAACAGAGCCCCCCCCAACTTATCTATATCCACTTCCATCTTCTGATCCTCTCCCTTCATTTCAGACCCTGTGGGAAGGAGTACTACATTGGACACTTCTTTGGCTGCTCAAATCGAGTCCAAAAAATCAACAGCTTAAACAACTTAGGGCTTTCTTTCCCCTCATGTTACCAAGATTAGGAAAAGACATTCTCGGTCTGGGACAGAAACTCTGTAGTGGCACCAATGGCCCAGGCCCCTTTGATCTTTCTGTTCTTCCTTGCTTTGCACTTGACTCCCTTCCAAAGAGATGCCTCTTGATCAGAGTGGTCACAACCATCATGTCCGCATGCCTGAGAGTAGGAAAGAAGAAAGGGGTGGAGTATCAAAAGGACCTCTTACAGCTTAGGGAGTCATCCTTCGAAGGATAGTCCCTAGACCCAACAATTTCTTCTTATCTCATTGCTCACCATTCTGTCATAAGGGCAGGGGTATCTCCAAGGAAAGACAAGAGACGATTCTTCTGAAACTTGGCACATTGCTTCCTCCAAAAAACCAGGATTCTGTTAGAAAAGGAAAAGATGAATAAACAACTCAGTCACTACCATGGTATCGTAAATCATTTTTTCTACAAAGTTAGCCCTTTAGAAATGCCACAAAAGCATAGTGAGGCAAAGGAGCTGAAACTTGGGCATCAGACAGATGTTCAGTTCTCAGTTCATTGCTAATTAGCTCTTGGATCTTGTTCAAGTTATTTAACATTCTCAAGCCTTAGTCGATCTATAAAGTGGAAATAAGATTACCTGTTGTGAATACCTGTTTGGGGAACTAAGTATAAAGAACTGCTATAATGCCTGGAACACAGTAAGTCATCTGTCATTTATAAATCTATGTTGTTGTTCAGTCTCTCAGTCAAGTACAACTTCTTGTGACCCCATGGACTGCAGCACACCAGGTTTTCCTGTCCTTTACGGTCTCTTGGAGTTTGCTCAAACTCATGTCCATTGAGTTGGTGACACCATCCAACCAAGTCATCCTCTATTGCCCCCTTCTCTTCCTGCCCTCAATCTTTCCCAGCATCAGGGTCTTTTCCAGTAAGTCGGCTCTTCACATCAGGTGGCCAAAATAATGGAGCTTCAGCATCAGTCCTTTGAATGAATATTCAGGGTTGATTTCCGTTAGGATTGACTGGTTTGATCTTCTTGCTGTCCAAGGGACTCTCAACACATTTAGATACCATGAAACAATGCTTTGATTTTCTTTGAAACATCCATATTTTCTCATTGCCCAAGTAGGCACCTTTTCCACTGCTGTTAACCAAGTAAGTATTTATATCCCCAGGTTTTGTTCTTGGCTTCCTGACACCCTTCCTTCTATGTTTCTTATTTATTATCTTGGTTTCAATTACACTCAAATGCTGATTATTCTCAGCTTATTCAGATCCCAGCTTCTGATTCAACCCTTGGGTATTCCCAAACTATATGTATGGGTTAAAGAATAGTCCCCCCCAAAGAAATGCCCACAGAAACTCCAAATGTGACCTTACTTGAAAATAGGATCTTTTCAGAGATAATTGATCAGATTATCCTGGATTAGAGTGGGTGCTAAATTCAATAGCAGATGTCCTTACAATAAACAGAAAAGAAGACACACAGAGACGTGGGAGAGAAAGCCATGTCAAGACAGAGGCGCAGATTGGAGTTACGTACCTCCAAAGTCAAGAAACACCAAGAATTATTGGCCGCCACCAGAAGCTAGGAAAGAGACAGAGAACAAATTCTCCCTGAGAGCCTCCCAAAAGAATCAACCCTGACATCACCTTGATTTTGGATTTGCCCAACTATGAGAATATAAATTTCTCTCACTTTAAGCTCCCTGATTTTTAGTAATTCATTGTGACATCCCTAGGAAACTATTCTAGTGTCTCACGCTAAACTCACTGACCTCTCTGAATGTTTCTTTGCCCATATTTTCTAACTTACGACGCCACTATTTACGTGGACAGTTCAGCTTGTTTTCCTCAACATCACCCCCACCATCTCCTTCGTCATACAGTCAATTACCAAGCTTCATATCAGACCATTTCTAGTATCTGGCCTTCTTTCTCCAAATTCATCGGTCCATTTTTTTTTATTTTGAGCTTCTGATGTCTCTTATGTGGAGTTATACGAGCCTCCCGGTGTGTCTTTCTGCGTTTTAGAGCATGCCACTGGAAGTGATCTGGCCAAAGCACATAACTCATCATGAGCCCGAGCTACTCAAAACTGTGATGCCACTCAGTGCCCTGAAAGTGAAGCCCAAGAACCAAGCTGGTGGTGACTCTTCTCATTCCCTCTTGTCCATGTGCCTTTGTCCACACTGTCCCCACTGGTGCTGTGTACACCACCATGTACATTCCTTGCCAACTAATGCCGTTTATTAGCCACTACATCCCATGTGTGCACCTGTCTCAGAAGCCTTCTTGATCCCTGTTTCAAGTAGACACCTTCCTCTGAGATCCTATAATACCCTGGATGTTCACCATGAGCTGTGGAATTTGCATCTTATATAAAATGTAAGCAGATTCTTAATGGTAAGAAATAAAGAATGCAACTCCCCTGCTAGTTTGATCTCTTTGGAAGTCAGGGCTCTTCTCCTTCACCTCTCCAGAAACCTGCACAGTGCTTGGTAGATATATTTGTCTTCAATCATTGTTGAAGGACTGAAGAGCTTAAATATTTCTCCTGTGAAACTATCAATTCCCTTCACATTGTTTTACCACCATTGGTAATCATGGTCAATGAGTAATTTTGAAATGATCTCAAATCCTTTTTCTTGTTGGCTATTGCAGTCAGTTCCCCCAAGTCCCTCGTTTCCTCTTTAGTCACAGGGTCTCTACAGAGACCTAAGAGGCAGTGGTGTCCAGGCTCCAGAGTCAGTGGAGTATGTGCATGCTCAGTCATGCCTGACTCTTTGCTACCCCATGGAATGTAGCCCACCAGGTGCCTCTGTCAATGGAATTTTCCAGGCAAGAATACCAGAGTGGGTTGCCAGCTCCTACTGTAGGGGATTTTCCTGACCCAGGGATCGAACCTGTGTCTCTTACATTGCCAGGCGGATTCTTTATCATGTCACCTAGGAAACCCTAGAGTCAGTGGGGGTTGGAGTCAAATCCTGGCTTTACCACTTTCTAATTCTGTGACCCTGGTCATGCTCCTTGAGCTTCATCTGTGTATTTGTAGAACAGAAATGATCTGAGCACCTACATCATAGGGTCACTGCCCTTTACTGATCACTAAAAAACACATGCATGAGATAAAGATGGAGAACATATCAGATGAACTCCCACCCCACTCTCCTGGCTTCAGTTCTCTAAGTTCAACAAGTCTATTACAGAGACATGGACTTTGAGCTAAACATTAGATTTTACTGGTAACTGTTTCTCCAGGGGTGCATAGGTGACTACGACACCTGACATCCCTTCTTCCATATGGTCTGCAAACCTTGTTGAGGTCTGAGCCTTTTCTCCCCCCAGAATGATTTCAGTAGACTCTGAGGTACTCTACTTCCCTTTCCTCTGTTCCCTTCTCATCCTCAACAAGATTCCTGTCCCAAAGTGTCATTTCAATCATAATACCTCTTTTCATGGAAGGGAACAAAATCTTCTGGTTCTCCATCAAAGGCAACTCCATTGTTGTCTTGTAGGCTTCAAGGTCCTCACCCAAATGGTTTTCCTGCCACACTCCCCTCCCCTGCTTGTCCCTCTTATCTTCTAGCTAAGCAAACTTACCCATGGTCCATTTCAAACAGCATGCCTGATGGTCGCCTCAAGGCCACTATACATTTTCAATTAGGATAAGGTTCTGGGAAAATATTAATGTGCTTTTCTCCTTTGCTTCTTTAGGTTCATGGGACTTTCCCTAGTGGGACTGAGGCATCCATCCACCAGGGAGAAATCACATCGTTACCATTGGGGGGAACTGAGAAGGAACAAGGTAATGCGAAACTTCTGATTTTTAAAAAGTATTTATTTACTTCACTGCGCCAGATTTTAGTTGGTGAATGAGGGATCTTTGATCTTCATTGCGGCATGTGGGATCTTCAATGGCAGCATTCAAACCCTTAGTTGTGGCATGTGGGATCTAGTTCCTCAACCAGGGGTCAAAACTGGGCCCCCTGAATTGGCAGCACAGAGTCTCAGCCACGGGACCATCAAGGAAGTCTCCTGAACTTCTGACACTTCAGATAGTACTATCAGGAGGGAGAAAACTTGTGACTAGGTTTTCTGAGAAATACGGAGTTTTCAAAATTCCTCTAGTTCTATTTTTTAAATAAGAAAATCAAAGCCCCAGAGCTGTGTGAAGTGGCTGCTGTGATGGCCAAGCCGTGAGGTTTAGTACTCTGTCTGAAAGAATGTGTAACAGTGAAAGAGAGAAAAGCCCAGCTTTTCTGGCTCTAGGGGCTCCCGAGAGATGAATGGTAGCTGAAGCTAAAGCAATCCATTGAGGCTCTACAGTTAAGTCATGGGTTGAAACGAGGGTGTCTGACAAATCGAGGCATATACTGCCCTGGTGCCCAGGTTCAGTCCTCTGAATCATTTAAGCAACTCCATCACATAGATAAAGCTTAGGGGTTTGTCTTTTCAATTTCATTCTCTTCCTTCTTGTAAAGCTGTAAGATACTTCAGGGAGAAGAAACACTTCCAACATCCCATAGTTCAGTTTTTGATTTATTGGTGCCAGAGAATGGGAAGTTCTTTCCAATAGCCACCCAAATCATCACTGAATTACCAGGTCAAGGCTTGAGATGAAAACACATCAGTAAAACCTGAAGGAATATACCTTCAGGCTAACAAATGTTCGTTGTCTTCCAAAGAACTGCGGTCATGAGCAGGTGCTGGTGAGGAAAGACCACAGATTGGTTTAAATCTTATGGCAAAGCTATTTAACTTGTTGCATTTAAGAGCCTCAAGACTGACCGAGAATCAAAACAACTATTTATGCTAAGAGGTGCTGCAATGATTATGGAGACTATGGCCAGACAGATTCAGTAATAAATAACTTAGAAAAAAGCAAAACGGGAAAAATGTATTTTGAGTGAATTGACTTTTTATTTGTAGAATGTGAACTGTAGGCCAGGAATTGTGCTCAGGGTAAGCTCACAGAGATAAATGATGTTTGGTGCCCTCACATAGCTAATATTCATGGAACACCATCCTAAATACTTCCTGGGAATGAATTAAGAACAACTTCATATGAACTATTATTATTGCTTTTGCCAGATGTTGGTCATACAGTTGGTAATATGTGAGGCTGGAATATGAATCAAGGCAACTGGCTTTGGAGTTTGTGGTCTTAACCAATATGATTTACAGTATGTAATATGGTTTTATGGCTACATGCAGAAGGTTGGCATCAGAGAGAACTGAGAAACCTCCAGAAGAAAATTTAGGAGGATATTTTTTATATGTTGGAATAGGGCAGGATTTCCTAAGCATGGCCCAAACCCCAAAGCCATGAAAGAAAATATTGGCATATATGGCTTTAATGCAAATAAAAACCTTTGTATGTTCAAAGAAGCCATATACAAACTTAATGTGCAGTGACCTACCTGGAGAAAAACATTTGCTATATACTTAACACACAAGAGGTTAATGATATTTATAGGAATTCTATCAATGAAAAAAAAATCATCAACTAAAGAGTGAAGACGTAAACTCAGTTCAGTTCAGTTCAGTCACTCAGTCATGTCCGACTCTTTGCGACCCCATGAACCACAGCACACCAGGCCTCTCTGTCCATCACCAACTCCCAGAGTCCACCCAAACTCATGTCTATTGAGTCGGTGATGCCATCCAACCATCTCATCCTCTCTCGTCCCCTTCTCCTCGTGCCCTCAGTCTTTCTCAGCATCAGGTTCTTTTCAAATGAGTCAGCTCTTTGCACCAGGTGGCCAAAGTTTCAGCTTTAACATCAGTCCTTCCAATGAACACCCAAGACTGATCTCCTTTAGGATGGACTGGTTGGATCTCCTTGCAGTCCAAGGAACTCTCAAGAGTCTTGTCCAACACCACAGTTCAAAAGCATCAATTCTTCACTGCAGATGATGATTGCAGCCATGAAATTAAAAGACACTTACTCCNACACCCAAGACTGATCTCCTTTAGGATGGACTGGTTGGATCTCCTTGCAGTCCAAGGAACTCTCAAGAGTCTTGTCCAACACCACAGTTCAAAAGCATCAATTCTTCAGCCCTCAGCTTTCTTTATAGTCCAACTCTCAAGAGGTAAATTAAGAAAAGGCAAATATTTAAATACAATGACCAGTAAGCAATATTTAAAAATGCTTAGCATCACTGGTAATCAAAGCAATGCAAATTAAAGCTTTGAGATAACTGCAACTGTTTAATTGAAAGTATCCAAAAGTTTGATAGGAAATAAAAGGCATATTCTTGTTTGAATCAGAGATTGCAGAGATCTCCATCAAAATCTCAGAAATGAGGCAGATGGCAGATTGCAGTGATTTTCAAACTTACTGAAAGAGTCATGTTCCTTTTTCTTTTTCCTCCTCACTTAATTGATATTGCTTCATTAATAAAGCTCATAATAAACCACATCAGAAAGCTGAAACAAAACACGAAATTAAAATACCTTCAGAATGCTTACTCCATTCTGTCTATTGTGATTTGCTTCCTCTGCATAGTACATCTTCACGGAAAGAGCATTTGTTACCATAGGCTGTTTTCTGTTTGATCTTTATTTTTTGTTTTGCTTTATTTCCACTCACAAGACATTTGCTATCCTAGAAACCTAAGTTAATCAGGAGGTTCTGAAAATCTGGTGAAGTGTGAGGAGAATGTGAGATTGACACTTGTTCGTGTTATTCTGAATAACAAAACCTCTTGAGTTTTTGGAAGGAAGACAAGAATGTACTTTAGGTAGGGGCCTCAGACCCATATTCTCTAGGAAGCAGAGAAAACCAGGAAAGAGAAAAAGTTGGGCACAACAGAGAACTTTGAGAACTGCTAGCAACAGATAAGTAATCACTATGTGATAAACACCATGCATTTCACAGAGCAGCTCTTTAACGAGATTCACTTTCTGCTGACTCATTCAGATCTACCTAGTGGTAGAACTTCAAAAATAAAAAATGAAGAGAATTAAGGCATGATCCTATTATCCTCCCGGGAGAACTGCTGACTTCACTGGCATCAATCCTCTAAAGACTTATGTAAATTTTCAATTGGGTAGCTAGAATTCCTTTTTTTTTTTTAACTTGTAAGTATTTTTACCGAGATGCTCTCTGGATAACTTCCATCTTCTAACATTTTCTGGATGAACACCCTCAAGAAGGATCAAATGGCTTTTATTCAGTTTGGCTTTCTTCAGAACTTAAAGAAAAACAACCCTTTGCAAGATACATTAACTCTTTCCCAGCATACAGGCATCACCAGACAGTGGTAATAACACAAAAAGCCTCTTAAGAGTAGGGTGAGAAAGACACTAGGCTGAAGCTTGATAGATGGGGTGTTGAACATTAGTTCTGCCCTTGAGTTGCTGAAACGCCATGGGAAAATCAGCTTACTGCTGCGAACCCCATATTTTTCATTAGTAAAGTAAGGAGGTCATTCTTGATGACCTTTATGATCGCTTTATACCTCAGCTTCTGAGGTCTGTGAGGAAATGAGCTGTAGAAAGTATCCAAACCCTCTGAAATATGAATCTCATAACTTCAATTAGATGAGCTTTTAATTGTGTTTTTATATAGCATCAATAGCTTGTTCTATGAAACTTGACATTACCAAATTTTATCCAAAGCATTTTCTCTGTTCCAAGTTTTTTTTTTTTTTTTTTTTTTTGACACTGTCTAATTAGTTTGAGCCTGCTTATAAAGTCAACAACTTTGTATGCCAGAAAGATGATTTTCTGGCCTCAAATATTTGTGTTACAAGGGGCAGAGTATGCTTGGTTATGCTGCAGAAACAAGTTAGCTCAATAAAATCATAGTTTATTCACAGTCTGGTGCGAGTCCTGTAACTCCAGGGCAGGTTTCTGCCCCAGAAAGACTCCGTGTTCCTGGATCCTCCCACCCTATGGCTCTTCTGTCTCAACATAGGTCCTCCAGTTATTGCCACAGAGTGAGAAAGGATGAGAAAGTCATTCACAGACTCTGGCTGTTAAATGCTTTGGGCCAGAAGTCACATACATCACTTCTGTTTATAGCTACTGGCCGTATCTAGTTATATAACGCTGCTGAACTGCAAACGGGCTGAGAAATGTGGGTCTGAGGGCAGAGAGAGTCAATGAGTGATATATCTTACATTTCTTCCATACCCTTCTTTTTTTTTTTTAATTTTTATTTATTTTTGGCTGTTCTGGGTCTCTGTTGCTGTGTGAGGGCTTTCTCTAGTGGCAGCAAGCAGGGGCTACTTCTTGTTGTGGTGCATGGGATTCTCATTGTGGTGGTTTCTCTTGTTGTGGAACACGGGCTCTAGGCACTTGTGCCTCAATAGTTGTGACAAATGGGCTTAGTTGCTCCTTATCATGTGGAATTTCCCCGGACCAGGGATTGAACCCATGTCCCCTGCACTGACAGGTGGATTCTTAACCACTGGACCACCAAGGAAGTCCCCTTTCTTTTCTGTCCACCATCACCTCAAGCTTGTCATCCATCAATCCATTCATTGTCTTGTCTTCCTTAAACACTGGGTACTTACTAGATAACTTAGGTGCCATTTTAAAAAATGGTACAGAATGAACCTATTTGCAGGTCAGGAGTAGAGATGCAGACATAGAGAAGAGATAGGTGGACACAGGGGAAAGGGGAGGGTGGGATGAACTGGGGGCTTGGGATTGACATATATTCACTGCTGCTGCTGCTGCTAAGTCACTTCAGTCGTGTCCGACTCTGTGCGACCCCATAGATGGCAGCCCACCAGGCTCCCCCGACCCTGGGATTCTCTAGGCAAGAACACTGGAGTGGGTTGCCATTTCCTTCTCCAATGCATGAAAGTGAAAAGTGAAAGGGAAGTCGCTCAGTCGTGTCCAACCCTTAGCATGGACTGCAGCCTTCCAGGCTGCATATATTCACTACCATATGTCAAATGGATGTCATATGTCAAATGGGCGGCTGCTGTGTAGCACAGGGAGCTCAGCTCCTGCTCTGTGATTACTGTGATGGATGGGTTGCGAGGGAGGGGACATATGTATACATGTAGCTGATTTACTTTGTTGCACAGTAGAAACTAACACAGCCATCGTAAAGCAACTAGACTCCAATAAAAGAAAATAAAGATGAGTAGAATCCATACCCTTCACTCAGACAAAGTAAGAAATCTACCATGAACTACAGAGGTATGATTTAGTCTTCTCTCATTTAGTCTTTCCATTTAACACTAGGAAGGCATCAATATTTTTTTCATCTTTACAGAAAAGAAGCTACTTAAGAGATCAAGTAGATTGCCCCAAATCACATGGTGAATATGTGACTAGTCTATAATTCTTGTTCCGGTCTGTGTGAAGACTGTGGCTTTGCTTTTTCCATCATAACCCCTGACTTGTCAGTCTTCGGTTAATTATCACAACAGACTGGCTTGACCAGGAGTTTAGATGAATCGATTGCTCTTGTTTTTCTCACAGAGGGACACAGTGGAGTAGGAGATAGGTCACTGAAGTCATCAAGAAGTCAAAATGCCCAGCGTTTCAAACTTACTTTGTTTACTTCGGCAAATTATTTAACTCCTCTAGGTTCCATTTTCTTCACCTGTAAAATAGATTATTCAGACAATTAAATGGAAAAACAATCTGACATGAAGTGCTTGACACACTCCTAGTTGGTGTCATCGTCAGGCCACCTGTGTCACCGCCTTTTTAATTATTGCTGTTATTGTAATTCAAACTCCTGCCTAAGGTGCAGGGCTAAGGGTCCTCTGCATGTGATTCTGTTAATCTCAGTTGTGACCCAGTTTCTTGTGGATTTTTTTTTTTTTCCTGGAGCCAAGACTCAGCTTGCTATTGCACGGGGCATTGTTAATTTATTGCAGGTCTTTAAGTTCAGGTAAAGGGTCCCTATCGGTACTTTAAAAAGTTAGAATTCATCTTATCTGGTACCTCATGCTAGCTTTTATTTCTTTTCTGTTAATTTTTAATTTACTCTTAAATCTTTATTCGTTTAAGTAGGTAAACAAAAAAACACCAATATCAGAAGGCATATGGAAATCTTGACTCACAATATGAGAAGGCTGGATCTTTTTACCTCAATAGCTTCACAAAGATTGAGCAACTTGCAACTTTTTCAGGGACCTCATCCTTGCCAAATGCCCAATCTCTCACTCACTTTCTGACCACTTCCTCTGGTATTTCCAACACTCTTGTACCAAGATTCTAACTGCCAATTTCAGCTCTTAAGGAAATCTCTAATCTTGGCCATCACCGCCTGTTCCTGTAACCTTCTCATATTTTCACAGCTCTCCTCCCTAGCTTCAATTGTTCATTATTACCATCACATCCTTGAAAAGACTATAACTTCTTGGCAGCTCTTTCCTCTCTTCCTATGTTGTGCTTATTGGCAAAGTCTCAAGTCTAATTAAATCAAACTATCTACCTATTTTTGCTTATACTAAGTAACATTTGCAGAGAAAAAAAACGAATTTGCTGATGACTGCTTTCATCTGAAACTCATGGTTCCAAATCACATGGGGTACTCAACACTGCTGTCCAACTTTACATCAGTTCCCTAGCTTTTCTTATTTCCAAGACGGCTATCTGATGGCTTCTTTTCTCACCTGAAATCCTTTGAACCTCTTCTTGCCAAAATCACACTCTCAGCTACTATCTTTACATCATTGAAAAACAGAGGAGCTGCTAGAGAGGGACACTGGCTTTCCCTACCTCAGCAGCTACAGTGCCACATGCTTCTGTTCCTCTGATCTCTGCCTTCTCTTTTCTTCACTCTGAAAGAAATGCTTCCACTCCCATCAGAAGCCAAACCCTCCACTTGCATGCCAAGTCCCGTATAGATTTTGCAAGGACGATATATCTGAAAATTTACACTTTCCCTCTGCATTCTCAGTTTATTCCTCTCTCCTGAATGATTTCCATCAGCATACACCCCTATTGTAATTCGCTTGTGTATGTCCTCCTGAGAATTACACGTTTTGTTAGCAGTTTTCTTTGCTTCGTCCATGTGTGCTTTTCCCATGTAGCATTTGGAAAACGTACACACGGACGAAGCAAAGAAAATTGTCAACAAGACGTCTAATAATTCTCAGGAGGGGATCCAAAAGTAAACATTTTTGTTCAGCCACTGAGTCGTGCCTGACTCTTCGCAACTCCCGTGGACTGCAGCAGCCAGGCTTCCCTGTGCTTCACTCTCTCCAGGATTTTGCTCAAACTCATGTCCATTGAGTCGGTAATTCCATCCAACCATCTCATCCTCTGTCGAATAGAAAGCCTCTTATTCTCTGTATTAAATTCCTTTTCTTTAAATACCTAGAATGATTTTTGCTCTCCTGTCCAAATCCTGACTGTGATACGTATGTCAATCTTTATTGTCTTAAAACTTCACTCTGTCTGGCTTTTCTCTTGGAATGTTTTTTTTCCTCTATCTTTACATAATGCAAGTGATTAAAAGTCATTTGGCTTGCAGCTTAAGTAGCAGTCCTTCGTGCAGCCCATTCACTATCATGTTTTCTTAATTTGTGATATACTATTTATGACTACATATTTTTTCTTGTTTATTTGCACACCAGAAGATAAGTGATCTCATTATCTATGCATTCCCCATATCTAGAACAGTGTTGGACCCCCAGATGGTATCCAATAAATACCCGTGGAATAAATAAATGAAAACTGACCATGATATAGCATTTTTCCTAGGAATATCAGTGATTGAAATTTTAGGTTCCTCAATTTGATTCATTTGTTTATGTTTAATTGAAGGATAATTGCTTTACAGTATTGCATAGGTTTATACCAAATGTCAACATGAATCAGCCATTAAGGGAAAATCTATTAAGGGCAAAAGGCCATTTTAGGTCCTGTGAGAGATACAAAGTTGAATTAGAGCTCAGTCCTGCCTTTGAGGAGCCAGCAGAGGAAATAAGGAACGTGATGCATATGTGGCCATTGTGTAACATAGAATGTGGTGTCATTATGCACATGTTAAATCTACAGGAGTTCAGAAGCAGATTTCTGCTTCCATCTGGGGATACAGAGAAGGTTTTCTGAAGGAGGGAATGTTTGAATTGGGCCAGGAAGGATAGTTAGGACTTATGCATGCAAAAATGGGTGGGAAGAACATTCTTGAGCAGCCATTATCTATGGCTCAAAGTGGAGGTGAAACACATTCAGAATATAGGGAATTTGGGATCATTTCTCTTGGCTGGAAAGTAGGGTGTGAAAAGTGGAGGAGTCTAAGATGAAGGTCTATACTCAGAAAACAAAATATCTCAAATAAATCCCCAGACAGGCAGGGGATCTACCATTTTTCATTGAAAAACTTTTTATTCAGATACACATGCAGATTTTAAATTTACTTAAAGGTGGGTATGAAGTTTGCAGTTAGAGCTCATTGACACTAAAAGCCTCGAGGCTATAGGAATTCTGTTTGCTTGTTAGGAGCCGCACCAGCACCATGTTTTGCATTCTAAATGCTCTGGTTCCGTGTTGTGAATTCCATGTTGTGAATCTCTGCTCCCTCTGAATGTGAAACAGTCTGCATGCAAATGCATTTGTTCATAATGAGCTTTTAACATCTCCCCTCTTCTCTGGGGATGAAATTAGTGTATATTCTGCTTTAGTCATGTCAGTAATCTTCCTGGAGATAGCAGAAAATGATTAAAACTTACTCTAAATCATTATCAGCCCATTGAAAGATATTCTCCTCTTGAACTTCTGCTTTCCTCTAAAACAACCCAGCAATTGAATTGGAAAGTGTCTAAGTGTGAAGTTCAAAGAACATATAAATTTTCCTTGAGGTTCTTTAACATCTAATAATAAAGCGATTGTTGCTGTATCGAGGCTTTATTAGTTTCTTAGATACTCTTTTAGTCACCACCAATAATCATCCTTCAAACGTGCATTTTCCTGCCTTATTGTGCTAAACAGACTGCCTTTAGCAGTTATATTACAGTGCTGTATCAGTTAAAACAGTGATTCCAAGCCGGCTATTTGTTTAGAGTGATAGAGGTAGAATAGATCAGTGTCTTTTGTTTCCTATAGGCTTTTATGTCACTGGATATGAGTACTTATATGCATGTAGACAAAATTCACAGCTAAGACTCATAGGTTTTAAGTTAGTCACTAAAGGTCAAGTACTCACTTTTAAAAAACCACTTAAAATACAGTATCACTGGGAGTGATGATTCCAGTAAAAAAAAAAAAAAAAANGTTGCCATTTCCTTCTCCAATGCATGAAAGTGAAAAGTCAAAGTGAAGTCGCTCAGTTGTGTCCTAGTCTTAGCTACCCCATGGACTGCAGCCTACCAGGCTCCTCCATCCATGGGATTTTCCAGGCAAGAGTACTGGAGTGGGGTGCCATTGCCTTCTCCAATGTTAGTACCTAGTTACATCTAAAGGAACAGAATCCTAGTTCTGTTTCTCCCAGCTTCTATTATCATTCCTCTACATCAGCTTCTTCCCTAGCACTTGCAGATGTTAAACTCAAATACTTCCCTCAGGAACCTTCCCTCCTTGATCCAGTGTACTCCTGGAGCCCTTGGGTGTCCTTCAAGACATGGGGGAAAAGAACATGGATACTGGCATCAGACGGAGTCAGGTTCAGATCTTGGGAGTCTTCAGAGGTTTACCACTTACATGCTATGGGACTGTAAATAATTAGAGTTGAATCAATGTACTATTCTTCTAGTGTATAAATTTTAGCTGCACTTGAATCTTGTTCCCATGTATACCAGAATTCTTTTTTTCAACCAACTTTTATTGTGTTCTTACTTTACCCAGGTACTGGATATACAAAGCTAAGTGAGATGCTTCTGACCTTGAAAAAGATCATTATGGTCCAGTGTGGTTAGTGGAACTGACACTGACAGGAATTCACAATTTGCAGTGTGGCATGTGTACGTGTGTGCTCAGTTGCTTCAGTCATATCTAACTCTTTGTGACCCCTTGGACTGTAGCCCGCCAGGCTCCTCTCTGTCCATGGGATTCTCCAGGCAAGGATACTGGAGCGGATTGTCACACCCTCTAGAGGATCTTCCCGCCCCAGGGACTGAGCCTGCATCTTCCCGCCCCAGGGACTGAGCCTGCATCTGTTATGTCTCCTGAATTAGCAGGCAGGTTCTTTACCACTAATACCACCTGGGAAGCCTGTGGCATGTAGGGGAGCATAGCCAATTCTGTCATTATGAGGGGTCAGTGGGAAGGGCTAGGGCTGGGGAGAAGCAAGATCAGGAATGACNGACTGAGCCTGCATCTGTTATGTCTCCTGAATTAGCAGGCAGGTTCTTTACCACTAATACCACCTGGGAAGCCTGTGGCATGTAGGGGAGCATAGCCAATTCTGTCATTATGAGGGGTCAGTGGGAAGGGCTAGGGCTGGGGAGAAGCAAGATCAGGAATGACTATAAAAGCCAGTCCAGGTTCAATGCATGATACAGGGTGCTCAGGGCTGGTGCACTGGGATGACCCAGAGGGATGGGATGGGGAGGGAGGTGGGAGGGGGGTTCAGGATGGGGAGCACATGTACACCCATGGTGGATTTGAGTCAATGTATGGCAAAACCAATACAATATTGTAAAGTAAAATAAATAATTGATTTAAAAAAATTTTTAAAAGAGTTTATCTTATGGACAAAGTGTAAAAGGATGCTCAAAGCAGAAGGAACAAAGGTAGACTGAGACATTAGAGATTCGACAGCCTTAAGTATTTGGAAAAGAACAAATATTTGAGTTTGGATACTGCATTGACTCTTACTCTGTGTTTTGCAGAATTTTCCCTTAGTCGCTATGTTGATAATAGTACATATACCGACAGGTCTGCAATTGTTAACTCATTTACTTATTCAGCAATTATCTCTGAGTATCTGCTATGTGTTAGGCAATGAAGAAAGTTTGGTCCCATTCAGTTCAGTTCAGTCACTCAGTCATGTCTGGCTCTTTGCAACCCCATGGACTGCAACACACCATGCTTCCCTGTCCAGCACCAACTGCCAGAACTTGCTCAAACTCATGTCCATCAAGTTGGTGATGCCGTCCAACCACCTCATCCTCTGTCGTCCCCTTCTCCTCCTGCCTGCAATCTTTCCCAGCATCAAAGTCTTTTCCAATGAGTCAGTTCTTTGCATCAGGTGGCCAAAGTATTGGTCCCATATGTATAGTCAAATCTCATAATTATAGTCTAACAGTTAAATGAGTAATAAGCATAAAAATAATTTTTCAAAGTTTTACACAAAGTTTATGTGATTCTGTTTTACAGGTCAAAATCAACCTAGCACTTTCTAGGACACATCAATTCTAGCACAATAAATATACTTTGAGACAGCCCTGTGCTCATGTATGTACTAAGCTAAGAGTGAACTCAATAGGTACCTTCTCCAGAGGGTTTCACCGAAGACCAATAAAATAATTATCAAGTGTTTTTATAAGATGTAGAATGTTCAGTAATAGCAAAAACCCTCTTATAAATAACAAAGCCCCTTCGGAAGTGAATATTTCTAATCAGATTGTGGTATCTTTTCAAACAAGACACTTCAAGGCCATAAGTCAAATGTATATGCTTTCCAGTCTCTCAGCGTGGTACAAAATTTCTGCGAATAAGGACCCAAGATATTGTTCTTGGGTCTCGCTTAGAAATAAACAACCAAGGTATCACTCTCCTGGGCCTGCAGTTTTTAGATGTTAATAGCTTCTCAGATTGTGTCAACCTGACATTGGGGAGATGATGACAGATGACAAACTATGTACGTGCTGGAGAGGTAGAAATGACTTGTCGCCAAAGCAATGGTTATCATGACCTGACTTTGTCATGTACATTGGTAACTTGCAGCCATCCTCCCACCCTTCCTTACTGCCTACCCCAACCCTACGAAGATAGACCTCATTTCCTGCTATGAGCATCTCTGTAGAACCAGATTACTAGCTGCTGATTATGCCTAATGAGAATCTATATGGAAGATTCTCTCAGTGATGAATGTTTCTTTGTAGTTATCAGGAGTACAGAGCAGAAGATCCTTGCCTTCTGGACCTCAAGTATTAAGAGGGATGTGAGTTGATCTGAGAGTGATTTAATAAACACTGAGTGGAACTAGGAAGTAGCCACGACCCTCAGCTATGACTCAGAGCCAGAAATGAGTTTTGTCTTTGTAAGGTAAACAGCCTCTCTCATCCTTCTTGCACCCTACTTGTCATGAGATTAGTTGTAAAGACGGAAGGCTCAAAGACATCACTGTGTAACCCCACAGTAACCAGTCAATTCTCATTAGCAAATTAAGTCTTGGTAAAGTCACCCAGTGTGCTCCATATATGGCCATTTCCCCTTAATTTATTCATTTAATTATTCATCCTCAACACTCATTTATCACTTACTATGTGTTAAGCACTATGCTAGCTTCTGAAGATGCAGTGAAGGGCTCCTCACATTTAAAGAGATCAAACTTTAGTATGAATGGAAGATAAGTAAATATACAACTGTACTGCAAGAGGATCAATGTGATAGTTTGTTTCAGCAAACATCAATTTGGGCATCTACTGTGTGCCCAACATATGTCAGACAATGTGGATAAACTCAAAGAGTTTAGTAGAAAATGCATAAGGAAAGAAAGACACAAGAGCAAGTCCATGAAGTGTATCTCAGTGATAGTGAGTATGTTTAGAGATGACTCGAGAAGACTTACTAAGTGAAGCAACACCTGTTTCTGTTGTGAGATGCATAAGGATTCCTTCCTGGACTGTTAGGGGAGGGCTTCAGCATGTGAACAGCATAGGTTCTGGAAATCGTTGCCTCTTTCACCCCAGTGGTGAAAGTAGAGGGAACCGCTAAACCTTGCTTATGACGGATGAAACATCCTGAATTCTCTTCTGCAGATGAAGGGAAGAGAAGGTCTTTAAAATGAGGAAAGATGTAATTGTAATTATATTTTGGAATAATTTTTTTCTGATAAAAGGGTAGAAGTTGGACTGCAGAGGCTATTCCTTCTCTCTGCCCACATTCATTGGTCCAGAGGTCACTGTGGATACTTGATGACAATAAGAATCATTTGGGGGATGGTTTTATTCTGAAGCTAAGAGAGGTATCTTCTGTATCCTCTTGCTTTGCTAAGTTGGGTCAACAGAGTTTGGTTCTGCAATGTCTTCTGCTATGTAGAACAAGCCCATCTGTGGTAAAAGAGAAGTAATACCAAGAGAATGTCAGGGATAAGAGAAATAGGGGTGGAGGAAAAAAGAGAGAAAGCTAGCTGAAATCATTCTCGTCTGTGAATGTGATTGAGTCTCAAGATTGCTCCACCTCTGTTCCTAAATCCCTTTCTGTTTAAATGATTCGTTATGTGTCTGTCACTTGCAGCTAAGGGTCCTGACTCATCTGGAAAGGTTAGACTTGATTGATGTGTAGAAATTTAGCGGCCAGCTGAGAATATAAAAAGCATTCCGGGCAGGAGGGCCAGCATTTGTAAAAGGACAGCGCCTGTGATTTTATATGGTGAGAACATAGTGCTGTGAAGGGAGGGGAGTGGCAGGTGGTGAAGCTGAAGAGCTGCAGAGTCGTGCAGGGATCAGGGCACCTGTGACCTTGCAGGTCTAACAAAGAGCTGGGACTTTATCCTGTCAATGAACAACACTTCTCAAACTTTTTTGGCCAAAGACCCATTTTTATTTCTTAAATTTTTGTTCTATCACTGACCAATCAAATATATTTGTGAAACACAGTAAAATGAATAATTAGAAAAAAAGAAAGACACAAAATACTAGCCAAATCTTTAATTATGAGATTCAACTGACATAAAATCACTCTTTCCACTAACTATACTTATTCTCAATTTCTGTACTAACCTTGGTGCAGATTGCAAATAAGCACCTTATCACACTAAATGAAGTAAGTTAGAGAAGGATAGATACCATATGATATGGCTTATATGTGGAATTTTTTTTTAAAGGCTACAGATTAATTTATCTACAAAATAGAAAGAGTTACAATTATAGAAAACAAACTTACAGTCACTGGGAGGTAAAGGGGAGGAGGCATGAATTAGGGGATTGGGATTGACATACACACTCTATTATATACAAAATAGATAACTAATAAGGACCTACTGTATTGCACAGTGACTCCAATACTCTGTAATGACCTATGTGAGAAAAGAATCTAAAGAAGAGTAGATATATGTACATGTATAATTGACTCACTTTGCTGTACAGCAGAAACAAACACAACATTATAAATCAGCTGTACCTCAATAAAAAAAATATTTTTAAGGAAATTAACAGCTTACAGTCCAACTCTAGTTCATAGAACACACTTCAGTTACACAAGGGGAGCTGACAGGAGCCACTGAAATGGTTCAAGCCGAAGTGCTGAAACGTAAGTTGAGCTTTTTAGAATGACTGTATCCAGAGTATCGATTAACAGAGATGTCTTCAGAGGTACATTACCAGCTCTGCTCTGAATTATGATATAGCCCATCCAAGATTTTCTCAAGACCTTTTCTGTGAACCCGCAGAAGACATCACGATAAAAGACTGATGACACAGGTTGTTAGTTCTTGCTAAGATTTTGAATGGCTGAGTTAGAATTTGATTGTTTTAATGGTTACAGGTACCCAAGCTCTAATAGAATGAGCCAACTTATGAAAATGCCACTTGATTCTTGACAGTGGCAGTAGAAAGAGAAGTAAGAAATGTAAAGGAGGAGTGTGTGTGTGGGTGTGTGCACACGCACGTGTGCACATGTGTGTGTGTGTACAGGCACATGTTTGCTAGATCTAGAGGATGGAGTCCCAGTGAAAACAAATGTGTTCTCTTCTCAATTCTGCTTTTAATCAGCCTGACTAGAAAAGCCATTTAGTCACATGTGTGGGGGAGAAAGAAGGATGAGCACCATGCAAGTCTTTCAGCCCTGATCTAAATGCATGTGTCTGTCTTTCAGGACTGAGAAATGTGGGCAGTTGGTTTGCATCCCTAGTATCTCGTTACTTGAAACAAGTGCTTCCTTATGCGGGAAGCAGTACCTCAAAAGGGCCACTCTGCATTCTTAGTCACTCGGTCATGTCTGACTCTTTGTGACCCACTGGAGCTCCCCTGGCTCCTCTGTCCATGGGATTTTTCAGTCAAGAATACTGAAGTGGGTTGCCATTTCCTTCTCCAAATCACTCAGTATGGTACAGTTTCATAAAAGTTACTGTTTATTCTATGGCATATATTCTATGTTAAAAATATTGTCTGAAGGGCAAATAAATACCCCAAGCCCCAGAAGCTGAAACACAAATCTTCTTGGAGTGAATTTTGAAGAGTTATTTTTAAAACTCTGCAGGTAACAGGAAGAGTTTTTCACATGGGGTTATCACATAACATTAGTCTTGTACAGGACTCGTAATTCAGTGAAAGTGATCCCTCTGCCTGACTCCTCCTCCTCCCCTGCCCCAAATGCTGACTGACTTTCTCAACCACAAGCCGTCAGAGATATTTTTGGAGTCATCTTTGAGGATGATCTTGATTGAGTTAATCAATCAATTTCCCACAGTGTTGATAGTCTGACTTCCCACTAAAGGCATTAGCAGGAAGGTACATAATTAGACTCCCGGCACCCAGGTAAACTACACTATTGCACTAGAATATACAATCTGCTTCTCAGAATTTTTGAGTTAATGGAGTTTCTGGAAAGATTTTCAGGTCATTTAAAGTTAGATATACAAAACATTAGTAATAATCACCACCTACTTTTTATGGGGTATTTATTGTGAGCTACACAACATGCTAAATATCTGAATGTATTAGATTTATTATCTGATTAAATTTTAACAGTAACTCCATTAAGGAATATTTCACTATCAACTCCTTTCTACAGATAGGGAAGTTCAAATATACAGAAAGGTGAGGGAACTTGCTCAAGGTGAAAACCCTACCATCTAAATAAAAATGCACTATAAATTATGAAACTTCTAAGTCATTAGAGGAGGGAAATAAGTGGATAAAGAAAATGAAACAGTCTAATAGAAGGCAGAAGAAAGATAAAAAAAAGTAAAAAAAAAAAGCCTAAAATGTGATTTGCGAAATAAACTTGTATTGATCAGTGACAATTATAAATGCATATAGAGATCTATATTCTTTTAGAGATACAGTTAAATATAATGACCTCCAAATATTGAAATAAACTGTTTTTAAATATAAAAATATAAACTATTTTATAAATATAAAATATTAATCTAAATATAGCTGATATGACTCTATTATTAGAATATTGCTTTAAAATCAGTGTTAGGAATAAAGAAAATTATTATATAATAGTGAAAGAAATAGTCCAACATAAATATATATAAGGTGCACAAAAGATAATATTGAAACATGGAAGGTAGGAAAAATTAAAATAATAGTGAAGAAAATTTCCACAACTGAAATATATCAGTTTTTATTTTAAAAGGGTCATCAAGTGTCTGACACAATGGACATAACAGACCCACAGCACAGTGCTTTATAGAGAAATTTGAGAAAGCTGGGGACAAAAAGAACATCCTATAAATTTCCAGAAGGACATAAAAAGTCACAGTTAAAATTTTTTATCAAAAGAAAGGCTGGTAACCAGAAGGTGATGGACAAGTACCTTCAAAAATCTAAAGGGAAATTATTTTCACCTTCAAATTTGAAGTTGAGCCAAACTGTCAATTAAACATCAGGAAAGACTAAAAATATTTTAAGACATACAAAATTTCAAGAGACTTATTTCTCATGCAACATTGCTTTGAAAACTACTGGAGGATATGTTTCACAAAATCTATGGAGAAAATCTGGGGTAAAGAACACACCAGACACAGAAGATCAGCATGGAAAGTATATAAAAGTATACATACATATATATATATATATACACTCTATAACAAGTATATAAAAGATAAGCAAACAAGACCAAACTCATTATTCACAATAGGCAAAACAAAAAGTGATCATAAATGGCTGAGCTGTGAATATCATTTGCATAGTCACAATATGTAAGCAGTTACCATTAATGCTGACAAAAGGATGATATGAGAAAATGGGAGAATGTGTAGGGCTCATGAAGGATTAAATATCTAGAGAGAACCGAATGTCTTACAGTGGTGATTCAATAGTAAAGCATAAAACTAAAATTGTAAGGAATGGCAATACAAGGATGTTATTTTGAAATATGGAGTTAAATAACAAAATCAGACAAAGGATTAAAATTTTGTCTCTGAGGAAGGCAAAGAGAGGAGATGAACATCATCTTTTGGGTCCTAGAGAGTCACTGAAGTTTTCAGCAGGGGTCTAAATGATCAGATTTGTGTCTTTAACAAGATGCCTGCCATAAAACAGTTGGGTGACCTGGATTAAAATACTCAGAATGGGAATAGCAAAAATGTGATAGAGGCTCAGGACCCAGTCTCCAGCAGTGGTTCTCCATGTGTGGGCTCCAAATTAAAGCATCATCTGGAAATGTGTCACAAACGCAGATGCTCAAGACTTATCCGAGGAACTCTAAGGCTGGCCCCAACAATCCGCCCACTGGGTGATTCTGATGCATGCTAAAATTTGAGCCACTGAGCTGTGGGAATGAGTGATTGATTGGATGTTTGCATTGAAGAAGAAAAGAAAGGAGGATAATGTCCTATTTCTGGCTTGAGCAACTGGGCAATAAAGAGGCAAATAAAGTTCAAGATAAACAATGCCCAAGTGCTTTATAAGTGGAGTTATACGCACAGCCCACTGATATCTGGGCAGGGACCCGTTCAGTCTTGAGCAGTCTCTGAACAACAGTGTACCTTCCAAGTCCATGAAAATGCTAGAGGTTTTACACCATCTTTCACGTTTGACTTCCCCCATGCTAACTTCAGTTGAAAGTCAATTTTTGTTTTATCAAAAATAGCTATGAAGCCAGAATCCTTTACAATTCCTATTCCAATGTGGGTTCTGACCTGCTGCTAAGATGCCACATGGGAAAGAGTTTAAAGAGGCAGGAGATTGTTAATGACAGTTTCCAGGAACTTGTTCTCTCTTCTTTCAATGGTCTGCCTTGGGCTTTTAAAGGCATCCCATAAATCTTTTATGGCCCGTAACTCTGGGGCACCAAGGAATGAACAATAAATGAATAAATAATTTATCTGTTTTAGTGACTAGCCCAGGTTTTATATAACAAATCACTAAAAGAATTACTATCATTTTTAAAGCACAGTACAATAAGCATCTCTGAGCATGTCACATCATTCCTGGATTCCAGCAAACCCTCCCTATACGTTTTTTCTCTCTGCTTCATCTGTCTTGCACACCAATGCCATACTTATCTTTTGGAAGCCCCTGGAACACAAGTAACTCAATAATGGAGTTTTTGTGGCTCTTCCCTTTTCTGAACACAACATTAAAATGGAGGGTGCGAGGTACGTTGTATCTCCTAGTAGGTGAGGAGTAGGCCTTGATGAAAACTCAGTGAATCAATAAAAAGAGAGAATTTAATTCTTAGCTTTTTTTCTCTCTTACTTACTTGAAAAATCTGTTGGAAAAATCTAAAGAAAGGTTGGTTAGAAAAGTGCTGTGAGTGTTGGAAATTTATATGGAAGTGTAATATGGGACGTGTGTACCTGAAAGACATTTCTGCCTTGGGTGAATTGATCAAGCATGTTGCAAAAGTATGAAGTAGACAACGCCTGGGGCTGGGGTTCTGAATGCCACGGGGAGGAGGTGAATAGGGAAGAAGTAGACAGGGGCCAGGCAGAGTATCGGGGCAGAGAGTGGAGACATTCCTTTTGACTCCTTTTGCAGTGATCAAGGAGCAACATGCCATTGACCATCAAAGGACAGGAAATGCAGCTTTGAGCCAGCAGCCCTTAGGAGCTGACCATCCCAATGGACCTCATGTGTCACCTCAACCTCCCAAGGGCTTTTATCTATGGATGATGGGCGGTGTGCTCTTGAGAGGAGCCTGGTGACCTGCACGTCTGAATCTTCTCACAACCTGTGCTTCCTGCAGATCCTTATTGACTCAGAACACCTATACTTATATACATGAAGTTGACTCTAATCCCTTTAGCTCTGGTCCTCTCCCATTTTTTCCTGGGTCCAGTGAATCTTTTTTCCCCTCCCAGCTAAGAGAGGGCTTGATTTATATATTTGGTTGTGCTGAGTCTTAGTTGTAGTGTGCGGGAACTTTCTTTGCAGCATGTGGCATCTAGTTCCCTGCCTAAGGATTGAACCACAGCCCCCTGCATTGGGTGCTCAGAGTCTTAGCCTCTGGACCACCAGGGAAGTCCCAGAGAGTGGTTTTTTTNCCAACCAGTCCATCCTAAAGGAGATCAGTCCTGGGTGTTCTTTGGAAGGACTGATGCTAAAGCTGAAGCTCCAATACTTTGGCCACCTCATTTGAAGAGTTGACTCATTGGAAAAGACCCTGATGCTGGGAGGGATTAGGGGCAGGAAAAGAAGGGGACAACAGAGGATGAGATGGCTGGATGGCATCACCGACTCGATGCACAAGAGTTTGGGTTAACTCCGGGAGTTGGTAATGAATAGTGAGGCCTGGCGTGCTGCAATTCATGGGGTCGCAAAGAGTCGGACATGACTGAGTGACTGAACAGAACTGAAGAATTAAGAACCTGTTAGTCTGAAGTGGGGTTAATTAAGGTAGAATTAATCAAGGAGAATTTTCTAGAAGAAGTGAGCTTTCCTGGTCTTAAAATAGAGTTATGGGCTAATGGGAAAAGTCAGGGCACAGTAGGGGGCAGGAGTGGCCTTGCTTTCAGAGGCAAATTGATAGAGTGAGAAAAGGGACTTTGTATTTATTGCTATCAAAAGATGTGGTTAGGGGAATTCCCTGATGGTCCAGTGATTAGCATTCTACTCTTACTGTCAAGTGCCCAGGTTCAATTCCCAGTAAGGGAACTAAGATCCCATGAGCATTAAATCAAGAATCAAAGACAGGATTTTCAACCCCAAGTTTCATACAATGAGCTAGAAAAGCTCAGAAAACTCGTGTGCATGCATGCATGCTAAATGGCTTCAGTTGTGTCTGACTCTTTGTGACTCTATGGACTGTAACCCACCAGGTTCCTGTATCCATGGGATTCTCTAGGCAAGAATACTGGAGTGGGTTGCCATGCCCTCCTCCAGGGGATTTTCCCGGCCCAGGGATCGAACTCAGGTCTCCTGCATTGCATGCAGATTCTTTACCACTGAGCCACCAGGGAAGCCCCTGGAAAGGTCATTAGACTTTGTAAATCTATATTAGTGTGTATGTGTTAGTCACTCAGTCATGTCCAACTCTGCAACCTCATGGACTGTAGCCTCCCAGTCTCCTCTGTCCATGCAGATTCTCCAGGCAAGAATACTGGAGTGGGTTGTCATTTCCTCCACCAAAAAAAAGAGAAGATAATAATACCTCCTTTTGCCCCTCATACAGGGTTGTTGTCAGGATCCAATAAAATCATGTAAAGAACTATAAAAATGCAAGAATTTCTTTATTTAGAGTAACAGCTTTTAAGGCCTCATTTAGGCATTGTGTGGCTTCATGAATATTATTGATATCAAATTCAGAAAAGATGAAAATAAATTAGGCTCATCTTCAGATGCCCAAGAAATGTCAATAACATTTCAATTATGAAGGATAAAAGAGAACATGAGCAAAACCTCAGATTATTACCCCAGGCTCGAATTTGAAAAACATGCTTCTGGTGGGGAAAAATAATACAGTGTGATGGTTTTGCTTGCAAATTTCTTTTCCCTGTTCCTCTTCTTTCTCTTCCCCTTTCTTTTCTTTTTCTTTCCTCCTCCTCCCGCCATTTGCCCCTTCCCCTTTTCCTCCTCCATCTTAATTTGTTGAGCATCACATGAAGTCAGAGTCTACCTTAAGGACGTTATACAATTGCTCACTTTCAGTTCAGTTCAGTTCAGTTGCTCAGTCGTGTCCGATTCTTTGCGACTCCATGACGCAGTATGCCAGTGAACCAACTCCCGGAGTTCACTCAGATTCACGTCCATTGAGTCAGTGATGCTATCCAGCCTCTCCTATCCATCTCCTCTATCCATCTCCTCCTCTGTCATCCCCTTCTCCTCCTGCCCCCAATCCCTTAATTATGTATTATTCTCTTTTCAGTGCTCTTTCATTTCATGAGCTAGACTGTTGTGCTATTGACTTCAAAATGTAATATATTTAATGGGAAGTCCATCTCTTCCTCCCACCAAAGCACCCCCTACACCCTGTGGGTTTCTGCAGTCAGTAGAATTGTCAGGGCCCATAACTGCTGCAGTCCAGTTCTGCAGGCCTGACTTTCCGCCCCCTTGGGGAAGCTCGGCCCGAGCTCTCGGGCACTGGCCTGGCCCGGCTTGGCCCGGGTCCCGTCCTCTACAGCTGTCCTGTGAGCCCTGTGCCCTGCTTCTGTGAGTTTTTCTCACAAAGCCCTGGACACAGCCTTCTCCATGTTATTTCTCTTTCTACCTTATTCAACCTTTCATGTTCGTGGCATAACAGTCTCTTGGATGTGGGAGGCCATCTGTGAGGGGCTAATTGATTTCCCTCCGTCATTCCATATTTATTTTCCTTCCCCTCGCCTCCAGAAGCATGCTCTGAACCAAAGGCCATGGCAGCAGCAGCAGCTCATGCTGGCAGAATCCTGCTTTTATTATTTCTTCCCTGGCAACAATTATTTATTCAGCTTGTCAAGTGACTGAGGACATCGCAAGGACCATCTGTTTCCCTCTGCCTGAGTCCTCTCATGCAGTTTGACTCCACGCTCAGGACCATCTCACCAGCACAGCTCACATTTTCCTCTGTGTGTCTGTGCCACCTTTGGCAGGATTTCTTCCCTTGGGTTGGCATTTTCATTTCACACTTGCTCATTTGATTAGCATCCTTCTCCGATATTAACTCTTTAGCTTCCAGCAAGCCTCTCTTGCTTAGCTTCCCCTCCATCCTTGAAGGGGTTACTTTCATCACATCTCTGCTGATATCATCTTTCTTCGGAGCCAAACACTGTGGGTTTAACCTCCTGAGAAGCTCTCATCTGCCCTCCCACTTCTCCTGCCCGTGGCCTCAGTTCCGGCTCTCATGTCTTCTTGCATGGAGGGCTGAAACAGCCTGTTCTCCTTGCAGACATGCCTAACTCCCTGAAAACCACTCTGCCAAGTGATTTGCCCAAAACACAAGGCTGCATTCGTGGCTCTGCTCAGTTTCAACCCCTCAGGGATTTTCCCACTGAGCTCAGGTTAAGCCCGTCTACTTTGGCCATGACGCACACGTCTTTTGACCTTTTCCCTCTGCTTTTTCCTCTAGCAGCATCTTGTGTTATGTCCCCGCATTTCTTTTTTTTCTTCACTGGAAAAACCCTGGCAGTGGGTCTGAATTGGCAGGGGGAGATCATTTGCCAATATCTGGGGGCATCTTCGATGGTCACAGTTAGGGGCAAAAGGGGGAATTGCCTATGGTATCTACTAGACAGAGGCCTCGGGTGCTGCTAAATATCCTGCAATGCATAGAACAGCTACACACGACAAAGAATTAGCCAAAATGTCCATAGTGCCTAGGCTGACAAACCCTGCTCTAGCCAGACCAACCTCCTTGGAGTTGCCTGCATGCACTGCACTCTCTCGTGCCTCCATTTTTTTGCCCAGTGACCTTTCCTCTCCAGTGCATCCCTCTCTCCCACCACTGGCCTGTTGATGTCCAATCATCCTTCAAGGCCTTGTTTTGATTTCTTGACCATGCACAATATCTGAAGCCCCTCTTCTGAGCTTTTAGTGACTCCAAAATTTCAGGCAAAGTATATTTATAGGATATCTGCTAAGGACCAGGACAGTGTTAGGTTTTAAAATTAAGATAGTGAGCAAAATTAGCCTTGTCACTGCATTGATAAGCTCACCAATCTGGTGGGGGAGACACGAAGTTGTCAAATAAACACACAGATAAATGTGCTGCTCACCTGCCTGAGGTCCTCTCCTCTCCGTGTGGAAAGAACCCCCGACTTTCATTTCATTCTTGAGTTTTGTCTTGAGACCTAGGGGTCTCCCCTAGGCCTGCTTGATATTGGCAAAGTTTTTGCTTGTTTGATTTTTGATCACTTGATTTGGGGATCTTGTGTTATATCTTCTTAGAAACCTCTCTTGAACAAACCAGAATTCAAATTCTGTCCCCTTGTGCCCCCGGCCATTCCCAGCGGGCCTGCCCACTCCCGTCATCCCTGCCCCCTCTCTGCACCCACAGTCCTATCAGGTCACGGCCACGCCTGCCTGGTTTGGAACGCTTCCTCCTCCCCTTCCTTCTTTGACTGTTTCCCTTCTTCTGTCAAGACCCTGCTCGTGTGCCACCTCCTGTCCACGGGTTCTGAAAACACAGTGATTTCCCCTGTATGTGGGCTCTCTTAACACATGGTACATACTTGTATCTCCAGCACTCAGTAAAGAAAAATGGTAAAAAGCATAGTTTCTGAAATCTGACAGATGTGAAGTTACTTAATCCTTCAAAGCCTTAATTTCTTCATCTGAACAATACATACAAGTTTCTTCAAGAGCTTATGTCTACCACATAAGTTCCTGAAACAATTAAATAAAGCAATCCATGTAAAATGCCCAGCATAGTCTTAAGGATTCAATAAATGTTAAGGTTATTACTGTCTCTAACCATATTGTAGGCTATATAAAGGATTCTGTAGCTCTCGCCTGGTCTAACTGCTTGCTCTCTGAGGATAGGCACTGTAATTTATTCATTGCTAATAGCTCAGAGACAAGAAAAGCCTGGATAGTAGATGCCTGTTGCATATTTGACTCAGGGATGGGAATCCAGTTACAGGGTCTCTCCCATAGCAGTTAAATACTTAACATTAATTGAGCTCTTACTACATACAGCAGCAGGTGGGTAAACACACAGACTGCCTCACTGAATCCTCATAATCGCCCTAGGAGATTGGTACCCTTATCATTACTTCCCATTTACAGAAAACGGGAACAGAGAGATAAACAGCCTGCCCAAGGTTACACAATTAGCAAGTGGCTTATTTATAAAACACAGAGAATTTAAATCATTAGATCTTTACTAAAAATTTGGTTAATATTTATTTTGAGGATTTACTGATGATGTAGTACAATAGACATAAAGAAGGATTTTGTCTAGATGTAGATGATGTAAAATACTGACTTCTCTCCCAGAGCCACCAAATTATTGCAAGTTTCAGAGCCCCTCCCAGTAAGACTCAGTAGGGTATAGGATGGTGGGAGGTTTTTCTCTTCTAATCCAAACCAGACAGTCAGACAAGGCAACTGCTCATGTTTGCCTTTTCTGTTTTCAGAAATCTTCTATACTAATGTGGGGAATATGTAAATAAGAGCAGGAGAGAATTAGAGAGATGAGTGTGTCATAGCAGGAAAATTGAGAGAAAAGGGGTTATTTGCAGATGAAGGAGGACCCATCATGTAGAGTCCCTAAACAGGGATGACTCTGTCCCCTAATAATACAGGCCACCCAACTGCTGAGTTTTTACTGGGAAGCTGGGGAGAGAAATCTTAATAAAGTGTCTTAAAGAAGCAGTCTCCGTGGCATTTTGGTCATAGGTAGCTTCTCTACCAGGACTTTCCAGAGCATAACTCAGCCGTAAAGAGGACCCAGGGAGTTCTTAAACTACCTGGGCTCCAAAGGCATCCATGTAAATTCTTAATTTTAGCCAAATGAGAATTATTCTTGCAGCCAAGTAAAGTGAGCTGCTGAGTTTCACAATTTGCTCTTAGAGAAAAATGTAATCAATCTCCGCAAAGTCACTGGGATGTAAAACCTGCAGTATAGCAAGCAAATGTTATTAAAACATCAAGCTTCTCCAGTGGGTGAATGATGCTGCCCCCTCCTCCTAGGACACAGTTCTGGGGTCCAAGCTGCAGGCTTAGGTTACAGGTGACCTGTAAGACCTCATTACTGTATAATGAGGTCTTTCAGCCTAACCTGGTGATTGGATCTCCCAGCTCAGGGAGGATTGATAGCTCAGGTATATCCCAAAACCTATCAGAAAATTTCTGAAGGGGCAGCCTCAGGGACATCCCTGTTCAATAGGCTGAAGTGTCTCATGCTTTTATCAACTTCCTTTGTTCTTTACTTTTCTGATTGAGGAGAGTGAAGGTCACAGAGACGCCAGTAAAGGAAACTCTGGAAATAATGAGCTCTCAGAAGGGGTGGGAGTTGGGGGTGGGGAGCGCGAGGCAGATAGAGAAGAAAAGAAACACTTGGATTATGAACTTGAGAAAAAGATTGCCCCAGCAGCCTCAGTTTCATTGATTTGTGGGGAAGAAGGAATGTATTGGGAAGGAGACAAAAGGAAACCACCTGACCTGCAAATAATCCAAAAGGAAAAATAAGTTAATTGTTCATGGAGACTATTTGATTATACATTTATCCTTTAAATATATATTATATCCCTGCTTGCAATGGGGTAGGGTAGTTCTCCAAAGATGAATTGGGAAATAGTTCACAATGAGGAAGAAGACATGCCGGGCAGACAAAAGCAGCAAATGTACCTTGTACATATTATAATATATCAAACCATATATGATCATTCAATGTACAGCCTTCAAGAACTAAGAAATGAAAAACCAAATCTGATCCTGTATGTGCATTCAAATCTTTTATAATTAAAATACAATAAAATATTCTTAACATGGAAACTAACTGAACAGAGTTTGAAATTCCAGGTTTTATTTTGCATACAGAAGTTTCTTAAATCTTTGGTGAATGATAAATGAATTTCTTTGGTTATTAGAGCTATGCTTTGTAGTTTAACTGAACCACAAGTTCTTTATTATGACTATTTGTATTATATATTACTTATTACATACTCAACTTTACACCAATAGTTACATATTACAAATGCAATAGATATAGCATGTGATATTTAACTATATGATATAACAGGTCCATACTATATGGTTATATGCCATGTAATTACATATACATTACATATAGTATATATCAAATTATACTAGCAAAGCACCAACAACAGAGATTTCTGACTAAGAATTCTCTAGTTGACAGAATTTTGGTAAGAGGGGTTATATTTTTACCACTGGACAAACAAGTGGCTTGAATGATCAGGGAGTCTGGGAAGGTGAATTTTACTCCACGTTTTATGTGCTGATCCCAATTATACCTGAAAACCTAACTCCTTCAATGTTGATAGACTCACTCTTCCCTGGAAGCAGCACTTTTCGGCTCTGAACCCAATTATCCTCCGTAGTTCAGCCTTTGCTTACATCTCAGAGCTCGTCCAGACGAGTGCTTTCTCTGGGATACATTTATTCCCTTTTAAGTATGAACAAAATGAATCGGCAATCAAAAAGACAGCCAGGGTATGATTAGCCAGAATGTACAGGATAAACAGCGTTTTAGTTCCCCACATGTTGACAAAATTTACAATATTGCAAATTACAAAATTCACTCTGGGTTATTCAGGGGAAATTAACATTAAATACTGAGCACCATAACTTTACTGCCCTCCTGGCCAGAGTTGGACATCCAGATGGCATTGATTCATCTGGTAGTACATCATCGTGTCCCTCGCGGAGCCCTTTATTGGGGATTATCAGTAGCAGCACCTGGCTCCCATATTTATTCCAACAGCGCTCCTGTTGTAACCATAAGACCCTGATGTGAGATGATGGTACTGCCTCAAGCATTAGGATAGTGTTTCAGTCCCGGTTTAAAACCTTCAAATGAAACAAAGACAGTGGGAACTCACTGGATAAAACTGGATGGAACAGGACCAAGCATGCAATCAAGTGGGCTCGTCCACCAGTAAGGAGGCAGGAGTAGGAGAGAGGAGAGAGGAAAGAGATGAGACAGGATGCTTGTATGGCAGGCAAGGGGAGGAAAAGGCAAGAAGAGATTGTAAAAAGGACAAGGGGGATAAGAAAAACCTGTTCTGTCAGGCAAAGGAGAAAAGGCCAAGACAGAGGGGGTGAGGCAGTGATGCCACAGGAGAGGGAGGCCAGAGGAACAAGACAGTTTTGACCCAGCCTGCCCGCAGGGAGCAAGGCTGGGTGATCCTCGGCATGTGCATATCTATGCGTGCAGGCGTGCCCGGGGCCCAGCTTGTTAACATAGCAGGAGATAGGCTGGGGCTGGTGGCTGCGTCCAAGCTGGTGGTGACAGTAGGGGGAATCTGAAAGCGAGAGCATCCTGAAAGTAACAGCAGTAAAATAAAAGAAAAGCAGGCCAAGTTGTATGTGTTTCAGTATAAATAAATGTAAGAGCCTAAAAGAGGAGTGAGACGGACTCTAGACTTAGTTCTGCCATTAATAAGAAAAACAGTAATGGCAACGTTTGCTGGGGATTGCTATTTCCCAGGCATGGTGTCGAGGGTTTCACTTATACCCTCTTGTTTTATGTTTGTACNCCCAACTCTCACATCCATACATGACTACTGAAAAAAAAACATAGCTTTGATTAGACAGACCTTTGTTGGCAAAGTAATGTCTCTGCTTTTTAATATGCTGTCTAGGTTGGTCATAGCTTTTCTTCCAAGGAGCCAGTGTCTTTTAATTTCATGGCTGCAGTCACCATCTTCAGTGATTTTGGAGCCCAGAAAAATAAAGGGACTGTTCAGTGGATAGAAACTGGGTAAGAGCTTTGCAGGGAGAAATGAGAGCAAGAAATACAGCCTATCTTTAGTGTGTATATTTTATTGAAGAAAGGACCCAGCAAATCGCAGGAAAACATCCTAAGATCCCATGTGCTCATCTTCCTGAAGTATTCATGGGTGTTGTTCACAAATCTCTTGTCCCAGATTCTTCCAGCTGGTCTGGGTCTGCACTGTGCCCCCAGCAGCCCTGGGCATTCCCTCCACTTCTCTCCTGCTCACATCCTGCTCCTTCTAGAGCCGTGGCATTGGCAGTCACATTGCTGCCCTGGGGCTGTTGCCAGCATTCAGAAAGTCTGGTCAGGTCTGGTTGCTCATCTCTGTCTGGGGGCAAGATTTGCAAAAAGACAGTCCATTAAAGTTTTGCCTCTAAAGAGAGAAAGGAGTGGAAATAAATTATCAGCTAAAGGACATTTTTACAAGAGATCTTTTAGCATTCGTTATGACTATTTAAGACTAATTGAAATCAGTTGTTCCAGTGCCTCAGCTCTACCCAGTTCAGTTTTGCCCTTGGGAGAGCTTGATATCTTCCCACCTCTGGATCAACAAATAGTGTTCTGATTTGTTAGCTCTGTAAAAAGATCCAAGAGGCCTCAGTGAAGTAATTCATCTTTTAAAACAAACTGTTTCACAAGAATGCAGAACTGGGATGGACTCCCATTCTCATGAGAAGCAAGGGGCAGGCCAGATGCTGTGGGCTAGGATGGAAACAAGACGCTCAAGGAAAAATAAATTGGCCAGATCAATGGCACACAAAGCTGAGGGCAGTTTCCTGAAGCAATATCTAGATGGTACCAAGAAAGCCATTTGCAAGGGAGAAGTTATTCATCCTATGTCTTCCACAAGCCTACTCAGCCCAGCATCACTGGGTTGTTCTATCTTTATACTTGCTATACTCTTGAGTTCATTTTCCTAGTCTGATGTACAGTCGGATTATGAGATTTGAGAGCAGTGAGGAAAGGCTTGCAATTGAAATGTAACCTATATAATCTTTCCTTTGTGCCTGATTTGTTGTTAATTGAAGCTGAATTACATTATCATATTAATTACAGGAGAGACCAGGATGAAAAAGAATGGCACAGAGTTTTGCTGGGAAATTAGAGGGTATGTTCTTCCAGAAGAGTGGGTACTGGAAAGAGCATTGAACCAGGAATCAGGTCTGGGGTTTGAGTTTTTTCTTTGTTTCTTATTAATTACATAACCTTGGATAACCCATTTGGAATTTTAGAATCTCCATTTTCTCATTATAAAATTGGGATAATAGCATCTCCCCTAACAACCTTACAGGACTACTGTGTTTATAAGTCAGGGTGATCAAGGGAAGATCCAGGTTCTGTGGAGTCTGCAGCTTACAGAATTTGGGGTACCCTGGTTGAAAAATAGAATTATCAAATCATAAAAAACAAAATTACATATAATGTGGAATTTAGAATAAGAAATCACCATATGTTATGAAAACCATATTCCCACCTCAAATTTATTTTAGCCAGATGTCAAAAATATTTCAAAGAATGTGGCCAGAAAGAGACACTTGAAAAAAGAGTCAGAGTAAAGAGAAAGTGTGGTCATAACAAACTGCACAGCTAAAATACCTACTTTTGCAAATTTTACAAAAACACAGAGTGTGTGAACATATTGCCAGGGTCTCGGAAGGGGCTTGTACCTGTGAGAGACCTAGCAACCAAAGCATTTTTAGCTTCATGGTAAATCTGTTTCTGAGATGATGTTTGTTAAAGATCTTTGTGAACTGTGGAGCACAACATAGATGAAAGGCATTGTTTCCCCTTTTCCATTTCCAGAGTTGTTCCCTGCCAGGAAATCTATTTAACTGGCTACTATTATAATTCTGTTTTAATAAACTTGATGCAAATTGGGGTTTAGATGATATGTATCACAGCCACAACCTAAATTATTCGGTTCAAAGAGCATATTTGTTTAAATTTTCTTTCTCTTAATATATACACCCAATTGCATTTATAAAGCAGGCATTCATTTTACAAATGACTCATTTGCAGTTTCTAAAACACTTTGTATTCGAGCCTTGTTTTATCTATCATTAGGTAACAAATCATCCCCAAACATCATAGCTTAAAACAGTAACATCATGTGTGATTTCTCACGCTTCCTGTGGGTCAGTTACTTGAGAATGGGTTAGATGAATGATTCTGGCATGAGGTCTCTCGTGTTGCTACAGTAGGATTTTGGTTAGAGCTGCAGTCATCTGTAGGCTTAACTAAGACTAGAGGGCTTCTTCCAATGTGCTCACATAGTGGGCAGGTTGGTACTTTTGGTCACCCGCCTGGTTTTCCACGTGTGATACTTTCCCAGGCTGCTTAAATGTCCTCACAGCATAGTGGCTGGCTTCTCCCAGAGCAACCAATCTAAGGGAGAGAAAGAGAGAGCCCATAAAACTCATCTTACCATTTATGACCTAGCCTAGGAAGTCATCAGCATCATTTCCCTTGCATATTTTTGGTTCAGGAAGTTAGAAGTCAGTCCAGATTCAAGTGAGGGCAACAAAAGCCTCTTCTCTCTGTAAAGGATTATCGACACCACGTGGTTGAAGGAGAGGTTACAATGCAATATAAACTGGAGCGACCATTTTTGGAAAAGATGTATGTACAAGCCTATATCAACTTGGGAGACCGGTCAAGCAAGCATTTTCATCTTTATTCACCCAGAGGGAAAACATCAAAGCCCTTTGTCAAGAAGAAATCTAATATGCCTGGGTGCAAAACCACCCTCTATACTATAGCTAATTTTTCTGAACTCTTCTGAAAGGAAGGTACTTAACCTCTCAGGATTTCTCTTGACATGTTTGTTAACTCTAATACATGATTCTCATAAGGCTTAAATGAGATAAGTTCTATTAGGCAGTCAGCCCTGTGCCTGGCTCAAAGTACATGCTCAATAAATGGTAGGTACAGTTTGGAGATGAGAAAACACCAACTGAAACATTAAGTAATTGCTCACTAAATAATTTTTCAAGGTTATAAGCTACAAAAAATCAAAGTATCAAAAATCTTTTAACCTAAAGAGGAATAATTTCTTCATCATAATGGGGTCCTTCACCAAACAAATAAATGACTGACCTTTGTGTTTGCATGTGATTCATATATAATTGTTCATATAGCTTGATTATAAGTAGAAGCCCTTTCTTTAGTCTAACTTCAAACACCAACGGGAAAGTTAAATCCCTTCAGTTCCAGATGCCCATTGTTTACATTTGTATGATAAATGTGATTCACATTACTGATGAAGGGAGCACTGAACTTGTGAATCACTTTTTAATTATTCAATTGGATAGAATACACAATATGTAAAATTAATCGGAGCCTCAGTCTGGAGCAAATTTCCATTTTTTTCCCCTTAGTTAACAGACTCGGTATAAACAATAACATAGCTGAGTTTAGCACACAGGAACGTGTGGCCATAGTTTTCAATTGTTAGACATATTGACCAATTGTTTTCTCTTTTCTTGAATATGAAAAGTGATTAAAGGACTTTGCTTACCTAACATTATTCTGGCCATGTTTGTTGGGAGGTTGAGGGGAAGGGTTAGCAGAAAGTGTTTAATGCACTAAACATAAGGTTTCCATAATTCATTAGCTCCACTTTTGCACACCTTCCTATGCATTTACAGAGTCTGCATTCATTACACAGTGATGGATGGGATGCTGATTAAATACTTTGTGTTGCTCTTGTCCAGAATACCTTTTTTCACATTAATTAAAAAAAATTTTTAGTGGTGTCCTTAAAAATGACTGAATGTTTATACCAGAATTGAACAGCAAACTTAACCAGAGTTATCAGGAATTTGACAAATAAAAAGTTTGCTTTCCCTTGACCTCTGTTTACTCTTTTCCATTAAGACTAAGAAACAATGAACATGAAAAGATGAAGGCTTGAGTTAAGCTTTCAGCAGTTCTTGAGTTCTTCACAGTGTTCATAATACTGTGAAGGGTATCTTCCACCCCTGGGGAAGTTAGTGATACTTGGAAAGCTTGCCTATTTCATCTCGCTCTAGGAGAATCACTGGGAACCTTCACATATTAAAGCTTCTCAGAAATCAAGTAACAAAATCCTTTTCGTTTGTTTTAACTCAGTGTCTCTGAAGTGTATTTGAACAGGGAGTTCTTTTTTGTTCTTTGTTTTTTCAAAGAACTTCAATTGACACCTCCTGGACTCTCACCCTCTTTTATGGGCTACATTCACTATTCCAGTGTATATGTGTAATACCATTTTACTTAGCAAAGCTCATACTGATGGACATTTCAGTTGTTAGCAAGTTTTTGCTATTTTCAACCCCCAGTTTGTAAATGGTAACATGTATTCATAGTTATTGTCACTAATAGACGTTCGAAGGTAGGATTCCCAGCCTTGACCCAGTCTTGATATATAAGCCACAAATCAGCTTCCTGAACATCACTGAAGTTGCTTCATGGAAGCCCAAAAACAATCATCTCCATTCTGCAGTGGGAATGTCATGGTGGTTCCATAGTGACAATTAGAGCAAGAGGGTCTGATGTTCAGGGACAGACAAAGCCCCATGTGCTGTATTTCTATGGAAGCCAGCTCTCTGCTCCACTCCTGCTTCTACTCTGGGTGTGGATATTTTGTTTTCATCAATTGTAAAGTTTGCCACAGGGGTATCAGCTGAACACCTCTGACTTCCTGGCTGAAAAAAAACCTTGGGATAATGAGCCCTACTTTCCCTCAAGTAGCCCCTGGAATGTATGAGTTAACTGCACAAGGCATCCAGTGAGCACTCTCCTTCTGCATTGCCCTCTGTCCAGTCCTTACTCATTTTCTGCTGTTGGCTGGTTACAAAAAACAGCAGTGCCTGGAGCTCAGGAAACAACTCTCCAAAGACCATCTGTTTCTGAGGGCACTAGCGAAACTTGTCTCTGTTTAGTTTACAGCTCATGTTTTCATTGGTGAACATACTTTCTCAGTGAACACTTGACCAAATGATTTGCAGTTGGGAATCAGATATATTTCTTATGTATAAACAGGATCTTCATTTCATGTATTTTGGAAAAACTCTGAACCCATCTAATTCTCTTTATGGCTGTGACTTTGCATAAACCCTGACCTAACCATATGACTGATTACTTTCCAGAACAAACCTGCTTTGTCTGTGCTGCTGTGTCCAAAATCACTAGCTGACATTGCATTCACTCTTGTATCCGATCCTCACTAGTTGCCACCATTCCTTCTTCCCAAAATAACTGCCGTGCTTCATCCCTTTTCCTCACCCCATATCCTTTCTCTCCAATGTTATGAATTTTATCTGTTCTTCAGGACTTAGATCCTGTCTACAGCCTTCCAGAAACCTCCCCTGCTCTCTTTACCCCAAAATGATCATTATTTTCTCATTTTTTCGGCCTTCTCCATATTTAGACTTATATCTTCGTTTATCTTCTTTAAAAAAATTCTATGTACTTTGTCTTCAACTGGACTGTAGGCATTTTGAAGTCAGTGACTGTCTTTTCATCATTTCAGAAGGAAGAAACATACATCTTCTTTCATTTCTAGAGAATAGCAAATAATCCCCAACCTTTTTGGCACCAGCGACTGGTTTCATGGAAGACAATTTTTCCATGGACCATGGGAGGGAGGGGAATGGTTTCAGGATGATTCAAGTGCATTACATTTATTGTGCATGTTATTTCTATTATTATTACGTCAGCTCCACCTTAGATCAGACATTAGATCCAGGAAACTGGGGACCCCTGGGCTATAGGACAGCACAGATGACATATGCTCAAATAGACATAGAAGCTAATGAGTGATTCTTATGAACTTCTGTGGTTCTCTTCATCTGTATTTGAATATTTGAAAATAACATGGCATATTCACACTAAGCCACAGTGCTTGGAGTTTTCTTTCATTTTCTCTAAGGTTTTCCACCTTAGTTTTCTGTCCTTAAAAACTATGTGTTTATACAGTCAGAAAATTAGAACGTCCCATTGCAAATATTTCTCAGAATTTTGAGCCAAGAGAGTGATAGGGGTACTTGTCTCAAGTGTTGACTGATTTACTGAGTCAAACATTTATTGAATCCAAACATTTATTGAAATCTTACTATATATCAGAACCAATCCTAGGTTCTGGAATCTAGCAGTGAATAAGACAGGCACAGTCCCTACCCTTAAGAAACAAATGCACTGAAAATCTTTTGCTCTTGAAAAACTATGAACCCAACCTTGAAAGCTGAGAGAGAAAAGAAATATGAGTGGCTATTTGGAATTCTGGACATAAAATATATGCATCACCTATTTTATGCATACGTGCTAGTACGTGGTTGCATAAAATGGAGCTTTTTTTATTATTCTTTTATGGATTGGCTATAGACTATGCAGTGCAAGTGGGACATAAAAGAATAATGGAAAAGATGAGACCTGACTAAATAAATCCCTTGAAAGCTTTTTTTTAAAACACTCTGTCATGAGAATAAATTCCCCTTGCACCATTTTTTTTTTTTTTTGCTTTTGTTCTTTTCTAGGTCACCAGAAATGAAAATATATTAGGAGAATGGCATGTGCATTAAACATCTTTGCAGTATCTCCAAGTCAACACTAGACCTTAAAAAACCCGAAGGAAATACTCAGAATGAATACATTGGGGGAAGGGCACTTCATAGCATTTGAAAACCTGAAAATAGGTATGCATTTGTCTAGACTGGTGGTTATTACTGTAATAAGCAACTGAGGCCAAACAAATGAGACCATTTTTCGTGATAGTTTTCAGATTGTAATCATGCACATTGAGAACACAGAATGCACATTAGATAAACCTCACGATAAGGGATTAGGGAAATAGTCTGAAGAATAAATAAAATGAGGGGTTTAGAGCCAAGCAACATTTACTGTAAATTTGGGCATATATATGAAACATCAGGCTGCAGATGTTTCATTTCCATAATATGCTATAAAATAATTCTTCATCGTTAGAAATTTCCAAGCCACAGTGAATGATAGATGAACAACTGACTGGGAGGTAGAATCAGAAAGCTTTATGATAAAAATAAGGTATTGATTCTGTGAGATTTTAATTTAGATTAGTTCACTTAGAAAAAGTAATAAATTGATATGTACTCGACACAGCTTACATTCGAAATGACTTATCAGGATTCCAAAACGAAACCTTAAGCAAGCAATAATTTTAACTGTAGTTCTCCCCCAAGTTGCCCGCAGTAAATTACAGCATCTTTGCAAATAATTGGGACAAGAACAAGACAAGTAGTATATCTCTGGATGATGGATGGGAGTTTGAGCTTCAGTGCCCGAAGAAAAGATGGGAAAAGAACTGGAAAGAAGTGTCTGGCCGTAATAAATTAGGAAGACAAACATCTGAACTATTATAAAAGTGATTCAACATAAGCCATACCATAAATTTGCTTGAAGCTGAGTTCAATTTGGTGGTTTCAGATGGGCAGATGTGAGGCATTATCTGTAAACAAATACAGAATTGGACCTTTTTGATTCATATCTAGATTTCTCGAGATTTTAATTTGTTGGCGTTCAACTTCATTTTGAAAGAATGTTTCATTCAGTCTTTTTGGCCTTTATTCTATGCAATTAAATCAAATAGCACATGTAAATCTGCTAACACAAAGTTTGGTCTATAAGAAGATAATAATAATAATCATGATAGTTAATAGTGTTTGAGCTCTTATTACAAGCTGAGAACTGAGCTAAATATTCTTATTATGGCATTTCTTGTGGAGTTCAGAAACCATTATGTCCCTTTCTGTGCAATTATATCTCACTTTGCATTTAGTTTTACATTTGCTATAGTGAAGTCATGACCATAGTACTAGAAACTCTTTAATGTTTCATTTTCATTCTGCAATTGAAGGCTCTAGGGTCACTTCCTATGCATTTATTGTTCTCCATTGCTTTTTCAGTCAACTCATGCCATTTTCAGGATGAATATTTTGCCAACACAGCACACACAAATACACACATGCACACACAGGTGTTCTTATAAATCTTCCCAATTTAAGTGTTTTTTCCTCCTGACCCTTTCCATGCATCTGTTCATTTTAAAATTCATTTTTTGCCACGGGACCATGATGAAGTGATTTTCCCAGGATCCACAATTCGTAGTATCTTATCTCTGAAATTGTTAACTGCCCTTAGTAAAGAATGACTTAGCTTCTGTTCTGGCTCTTTCATAATAGCTCAGCTTTCTAATCTCCCCTTTAAAGAATTTTTCTTTTGTAGGTTCAATACTTACCTCTTAGAAGTGAAGTTCTTTGTTAAAGGTTTAGCTTCTGTAGCATCCCAGGATGCTTCAGGGGCCATTAAGCTTAATGAGTTAACAAGTTTTTCCCCAAAGTGTATATGAGGTGCCTACTGAAGGTAACTTTAACAGGTCCTCCTGATTTATTACAAAGAAAGTCTCTTTCAACAAAAGCTTTCAGGCTGAACTTTCATTCTAGTCTAAGAGAAGCAAACTTTTGGTCTCAAGTGCTGCATAATACATCACATGCTGTGTCTGTATTCTTGGGCTATTATATAACCAAGCTATCAGTTACATCAAAGCTTGTCTCCCCACATAAAGATGCACTGACAATAGATAAATCCCCTTTCTCTCCAGTTGGATTTTTTTCCCCAAAGAATTGCATTGAATGAGGATCACTTTTCCCCCTTTGAAATGAGATTTTAAATTTCACACATATTTATCAAGAAACTCAAAGCAGAATAGATAATTTTTATTATAAAGTTGTTTTTTTTTTTTCTATAGCGCCTCTAAAAGGCAAACCCCATGGAACCATCAGAGGACTTTTTCAGAAATAAGTCTTCAAAGCATTCTTTTAGTCCAGTGGTGCCCATCTCATCACAGAGACCCCAAAAGTCCCTCACATCCTACCCACGATATTTGATACTTCAAAGGGAACTCCTGACCCAGAGGAGGGCAGAAGCAAAGTCTCTCCATGGAAAAAGCAGGAAGAGTCCCTTTCCAGCTGGTTGAAGATGACATGCATGTAAGGCAGCTCTGGAAGGGGTGGGGGATCACTGTCCTACCACCTGTCATGACAACGGGAGTCCATTATTTCCAGGACTCTAAAGGGCCCCGCTGACCTTCATCAGCCCTCACTCTGATTCAGGCTGTAATATTTCTAGAAAGATGTGGTCCAGCATACAGCCTTCAGAGTCATCAACTCTGGATATTGCCTGTGAAATATCCAGCTAAGATCAGCATGCCACACAAGCCTCTGTAGCACCTGGAACAAGGTTCTTACTCCCTCTGTGACCCTCATTTGTAAAACAGCAATAATTTATTCACTTTCTGAGTGCATATTATGTGTCAGATTCCTGGGTCGGGAGAGTCCACTGGAGAAGGGATAGGCTACCCACTCCAGTGTTCTTGGGCTTCCCTTATGGCTCAGCTGGTTAAAGAATCTCCCCACAATGCAGGAGCTGTCTCTTATACACATCTTTTATTCTATGCAATTAAATCAAATNTGTTATGTGAATTCTACCTCAATAAAAAAATAAATAAATAAAATCAGTAAAATAGCTTGTCTGAGGCCAGTCTCCCCAGGAGTAGACTCTGAGATGAGAATTGTTGCACAGGCAGCTGATTAAGAAAATATTCCCAGGAGAATCCAAAACTACCCAAAGTGACCTACAGATTACATGAAATGCCCATCAAAATTCCAATGTCCTTTTTAAGAAGTGGGCATGCTAGAATATGTCAGCTATATGAAATCAGAAACCACTAGCTGCCACAATCTACAGGAGGACTTCGAAAACACTGCAGGTATCAAGGGCCTAGGGTGTGTCCCCAGAGAGCTCTCCACTGTGGCATGCATGCGTGCATGCTAAATTACTTTGTGTCCAACTCTTTGCAAACCCATGGACTGTAGCCCACCAGGCTCCTCTGTCCATGGAGTTCTCCAGGCAAGAATACTGGAGTAGGTTGCCATACCCTCCTCCAGGAGATCTTCCTAACCCAGGGATCAAACCCACATCTCTTACATCTCCTGCATTGGCAGGTGGATTCTTTACCACTAAAGCCAGCTAGAAAGCACCCTCCTCTGTGGGCAGAGCCAAATGTAGGAGATTCTGTTCCCAAACTGGGCTCTCTGGTAACCATGGAGATGTTGGACCCTGGAAAAAGGAGGTCAGGGCAATGCATGACTATCAGAAGCAGGATGATCAAGTACCATCATGGGCAGCAAGGTCAGAATGACAGCCCAGGGGCTCTGACCCTCAGGTGTCTATGGAGATGAACTTGGTAAGAACATGGTGTTTCTGAGGCAATATAGATAGCTTACACCNAATGATAACCCACTCCAGTGTTCTTGCCTGGAGAATCCCAGGGACGGCGGAGCCTGGTGGGCTGCCGTCTCGGGTCACACAGAGTCGGACACAACTGAAGTGACTTAGCAGCAGCAGCAGTGCTTATTATTCATGATGATACTGAGGATTAAATGGGCTTTATCATCTTGCCCTGCCTACTTCTCCAATCATATCTGCCAACCCATCTTACCACCCACCCAGCACTCCTCATGTTAAACATTTCTTGCTTTCTCCTATCTCCATACCTGGGTACATGTAGTCTTTCCCTTCTCACTCATTACCTTCCTTCTATTGGCAATAAGAAATAGGAATTTCTTACATCAAATATTTCCAGTTCTTCCCTTGTTGTATGTTGTGCGTGCTCATTTGCTTCAGTTGTGTCCAACTCCTTGTGACCCCGTGGACTGCAGCCCACCAGATTCCTCTGCCCATGGGATTCTCCAGGCAAGAATATTGGAGTGGGTTGCCATGCCCTCCTCCAGGGGATCTTCCTGACTNGCTCACTTGCTTCAGTTGTGTCCAACTCCTTGTGACCCCGTGGACTGCAGCCCACCAGATTCCTCTGCCCATGGGATTCTCCAGGCAAGAATATTGGAGTGGGTTGCCATGCCCTCCTCCAGGGGATCTTCCTGACTCAGGGATTGAACCCGCATCTCCTGTCTCTCCTGCATTGCAGGAGGATTCTTTACCACTGAGCCAACCAGGGAAGCCCCTCCCTTATTGTCCAAGTTTGAGAAGAAAAAACAATTGGTATTCTTTGTCTAAGATAGCAACTATGACCTCCTCCAGGTAGCCCTCCATGACCTCTCTGGGTAGAGAGATGAGATGTCCTCCTTTGAGCATTCATAGGACCTATCTAGAGCTTTAATGACAATGTTTATTATACTTATTACTAATTGTTGTTGTTCAGTTGCCCATTTGTGTCCCAACTCTTTATGACCCCATGGACTGCAGTATGCCAGGCCCCCCTGTCCCTCACCATCTCCCAATGTTTGCCCAAGTTCATGTCCATGTAATTATTATTAATTACTAACATTACTTATCACTGTACTTTGACATACGTGAATCTCCTAATAGAATCTTCCTCATGGAAGATGAAATTGTCCCATGTTATAGTAAGTATTTAATAAATATTTGCTGAATGAATGAGTAAACAAATGAATGTTTCATATGGCAGAAATAAAATGGAGAAGTCATCACTTGAAAAGGAATTTTGTAATCAGAACTTTTGTCATGAAATTGACTTAAGTGGCGAATGTTAAGTGATCTTCTCTGTTGAAGCCTTCCCTGAGCCAGTCTGTTTAGCCCTAGCCTCTGGCATAGTGCCTGGTACCAAGGAGATGCTGATTAGAGTTTGTTGAAAGAGGGGTTGAATGAACTCCGGAAGTGACTCCCAAAGGAAGAGTCTACCCCCACCGTCTGTGTCAGTGAGGGAGATTAGTCACCAGAACGAAATTCGGAACTGAAGTTTCAACCACTTTGATTAAAAGTACCTTTCAGAATTATTGCACAATAGTAAAGTGCCCTTCTAAAAAAGAACTTATTCTTAAACATTTCTTGAAAGTGCCAAGCATCAAAGCCACCTGCCAACATGGGTTTGCCAATACCAGATAGTTAAGAAGCAAATGCCTTTATAAATAGCGGCTGCCAAGCATTTCTGAACGAGGGGCACAGGTGTTCTGATGAATACTGAGCAGCAGCTCCTCTGCTTCCCTAAACATGCCACGTTTTTCCCTCGGGCCACTCACCTACCCAGAATGCCATTCTCTTCCATCTCACCTGGCCAACTCCTCCTCCTCCCAGCTTCAGCCTGGTGTCACTTTCACTGAGAGCTCTTTCTTTTTAAATTTTTATGTATTTGCTTATTTCTGGTTGCTCTGGGTCTTCGTTGCTTCCCATGGGCTTTTTCCAGTTGAGGCAAGCAAGGGCTACTCTTTGTTGCCACGTTCGGGCTTCCCATTGTGGTGGCTTCTCTTGTTGCAGAGCACGGGCTCTGGGCACACAGGCTTCAGTAGCCGCAGCACTCGGGCTCAATAGGTGTGGCACAGGGACTTTAGTTGCCTCACGGCACTGTGGAATCTTCCCCGACCAGGGCTCAAACCCACGTCCCCTGCACTGGTAGGTGGATTCTTACCCACTTACCACCAGGGAAGTCAAGGAGTTCTTTCGTGATCCTCCAAGACACTGGTGGGGCCCCTCCTAAGTGTCCCCACGGCACCTCCACAGGTCCCCCTATTGAAATGATGATCCTTCTTCATTATATATTCTTTGTCAGTGGCCTGCATTTTCCCTTTTTTATAATTTTAGCACATTTAACCCAAAGACTGAAATATTGGTAGTACACAGGAGTCCTGAAATAAACCAGTAAGTTTGGATGGATGGGGGTGATTGGGAAAATGTTGGTGAATAGGGCTCTTTGGAAGGATTGACTCACACAGAGGGCCCTAAAAATAAAGTGTTTCAGGAATCAGAAATCATGCTTTTCCTATTCTACAATTCAGTCTGGGCCAGTTCCACTAATATAACACCCTGTAAAGCCATGGTGGCTGAGTGGCTATTATTAAATTCCTTATATCTCTTTTAAAAGGTATTATCATTGTTCAGTCACTAAGTCATGTCCAACTCTTTGTGACCCCATGGACTGAAGCACACCAGGCTTCCCTGTCCTTCACTATCTACTGGAGTTTGCTCAAACTCACGTCCATTGATTCACTGATGCCATCTAGAAAGAAAGTGAGAAAGTGAAGTCGCTCAGTCGTGCCCAACTCTTTGCGACCCCATGGATAGTAGCCTGCACCAAGCTCCTCCGTCCATGGGATTTTCAAGGCAAGAAGTACTGGAGTGGGTTACCATTTCGAACATGAAGGCCTAAACCATGTTGTCTCTCCTTTACGGCTCCTCGGGGTTTTCAAGATTGAATAGGAATATCTTAAATTCAAATTTGGCAATCTCATTTTTCCCATGAAAGAAAATTTTATAATCACTGCCACAAAGCTTCAGAGATTTCTGAGACTTTCCAACTACATCCATTCTAAAACTGAATGTTTCCCCTATTTTTTGTTCCCATTCACTCCACAGAGGGTCATTTCAAACTCTAATTTGGGGTGGAAAAGGGGAATTATCGTGGATTTCGTAAGATTCCTTTTCCTGATCCACATGTCTTCCAGAAACGCACCTGAGCAAAACTTGTCTTTGAGTTTCTTTGCCTCTTTGCCAAGATTGTTTATGCCTGCAGCAAATAACGTATGCAGTCCTTGAAACTACTGAACTCACATTAGTTGTTAAACCAGTAGACTGAGTACAAATTACAATTAGGGCACCGCTGGAAAAAGAAATCTGTTATAAAGCAACCCTAAATCCATTTAATGTAATATTTGGTGTATAATATAAAATAGATGAGGTCATTGCCATGTTGTACCACTTATCTCATGATTCATCCAGAAGATATATGGGCTCAGCCAAACAACACCTTACAGAACAGGTTTTCACAAGAAACCTCCTTTTAGTCAAGCTGAAAATTCCCACAATTTGACTATGAAATAAAATTTGAATCAGATAATAAAAAATTACCAAATTTAACTTGATGTTCAGAAATCTATTCTTGAAATAAGCACTGTTAAACACATACATACAGACATACTACATGTGCTAAAAACTCTAAAGCCCCTTATGGGATAAACAATCCAGAATTCGAATTCATATAAGACATAGATTAATAATACTGACCTCTTAATTTATAAAATTTTATTTTCAAGTTAGATATGATATTTGTATTTATCGCACTTCAAGAGCAAGAGAAATGGTAGAATTAGAGCTTTCTGAGAATGATATTGTAAAACAGAAACCATGCTACATTATTATTATTTTTATTTATAAATTACTGTTATTTATAAATAATTGGAATCTGTGTATATCATCACAGTGTCTTTACCGTTTCCATTGGTCTTCATTCCTCTGTGTACATTCATATTTCCAACTCTAGATCATTTCCTTCTGTTGGAAGACTGTATTTCTGAAGTACAGGTCTGCTGGTGATAATTTCTTTCAGTTTTGCATGTTTGAAAAGTCTTTAGCTTCCTTTTTGAAAGATATTGTCACCAGGTATAAAATTCTAGTTTAAAAGTTTTATTCCTTCATTATTTATATGTTTGCAAAGAATGAGTATTCTCAAACTATTGGATACTGGATTCCATATATGTTCTTAGATCTAATTGTTAATTGACTCATTCAAATATTTTAAAATATTTTTACCCTTTTACCTTGTGTTTTAAAAATATTTTACCCTTACTAATTTTTCTCTACTTAGTCCATCAATTCCTTAAAAGCATGTGTGAAAATCTCTTTCTCTGGTAGTAGATTTGACATTTATTTTTCTGTTAAATGTACTAAATGTTACTTTACATGAAGGCATGTTGTTAGGTGCATAAAAATTTTCCGTTCCTCTTTTATAATTATGACAGAGGTTTCTAGTGCTCACCCATATGTGGTTCTTCTTGCCTTCTGGGTCCATTGAAACACTATACTTCTCTGCCTCTTTGCAGTAAGGCAAGGCCAGGGACCAGTTTCCACCAAAGGGCTCTGGGCTAAAGTGAATGTCACTTCCAGGATGAAACATTTCATTCATAGCATGTGGCCCTCTGGCACTCTCTTACCCTCCATGGCAAAAAAGGCTGTGTCTTTCAGAGATGGTTGCTATGAGATGATCTTGGATTCCTGAGTGATTATGTTGAACAGAAGACCACACTGACCTCTTACAGTTGTAAAATGTGAGCAACATATATAAAACAACTGGGATTCAGGTTAATTTTTACTGTGGCGAAACCTATCCTGTCAAACTAATTTAAGTAGTGATTATCTGTCCCTAATGATACTTTCATCTCTAAACTTCTTAAAAATTTTACTTAAAAGGTTCGGACACGACCTAGCTCCTGAACAACAGTGACAAGCTTTGTACTTATGTTTGGCTGCACGGGGTCTCTACTGCTGCTGTCTTTTCTCTAGTTGCAGGCGCGCAGGCTTCTCCTTGCGGTGGCCTCTCTGGTTGCTGAGCTCGGGCTGTAGGGTGCTGGGACTTCCGTAGTTGTGGCACGTGGGCTCAGTAGGTGTGGCTTGCAGATTCCAGAGCACAGGCTCAATAATTGTGGCCAATGGGCTTAGTTGCTTCACCGCATATGGGATCTTCCCAGACCAGGGATCGAACCTGTGTCTCCTGGATTGGCAGGTGGATTCTTTACTACTGAGTCACCCAGAAAGACTTCTAAACTTTTTAAAAACTGTATTTTGTATTATCCATCTATCTACATTAACTTTCTTTTCATTAGTTTGGGGAATATTATAACTTGGCCTTTATTTTTATACAATTTTGTATTTTTTTTTAAATTTTAACTATATCTCTTGTAAACAGAATATAATAGGCTTCCAATCTGATTTTTAATTATCTCAACACACATTAAAGTATTCATTTAATTAGTTCTAAATATTAAGGTCTATTTCTGGATGCTAGAGATAAGCAATGTAAAACGTAGAGTTTTTCTTTAATGAAGCTCTGAATACCTTTCATAGTAAGCTTGATCTACTAACGTTTATTCCTATTGATGTTGAATTTTTATAGGCTGCCATCTATGGGGTTATACAGAGTCGGACACGACTGACGCGACTTAGCAGCAGCAACTTGTATGATTCCTAGAACATTTGTTACTAAATTTCCTTCTTCTAACTTCATGTAATTATTGTTTAGTATTTTAGTTATTCTTTGCTTTTATATAGTCCTCTGCTAAATCGTGTCAGTCATGTCCAACTCTGGGCAACCCCATAGACGGCAGCCCACCAGGCTCCCTTGTCCCTGGGATTCTCCAGGCAAGAACACTGGAGTGGGCTGCCATTTCCTTCTCCAGTGCATGAAAGTGAAAAGTGAAAGTGAAGTCGCTCAGTCCTGTCCGACCCTCAGCCACCCCATGGACTGCAGCCTATTAGGCTCCTCCATCCATGGGATTTTCGAGGCAAGAGTACTGGAATGGGGTGCCATCGCCTTCTCATGAGTCATTATTTTTGACTGTTTAATGAAGTCAATGGTTGTTGAGATGTCACCCTATCCATTTTAAATGGCTTTGTTTAGTTGCTTTCTGCCTTCTTCTCTGTCCTCTGACCTCACTTTCCTTTTTCTGAATTATAATCTTTCTATAAGGATTTGGGGTGAAAAGTTCTCAGTCTTTTTCTGAAAATGTCATAATTTTACCTTCACAATTGAATAAGGAGTTGTATAAATAAAATCCACTTTTGGCTAAACTATATATGACATTGCCATTTTTGTAGGTATAAGGCTTTAATATCTGCAGTTTTACACAGTTCAAGCTCACTAGATTATCAGCTTTTTTTCCCCTCAGTGTCTAAGATCTTTGGCGCCTGTTACTGGTGTTGAGGAGTTTTATTTCAATGTAACTATTTTTGTCTAATAGAAGTGATTTATTTTCTCTGATTTTTAAAGAATTATTTGTTATTTTTACTTTTGCTCTGCTTTTGTTGATTGAAGGATTGTACTTTCATTATTTTTTCTTTGTAATTTAGTTTTCATTGGGGTGTTGTTGCTTTACATTTAGTTACTACTGTTCAGCAAAATGAACCGGCCATATATATACGTATATCCCTTCCCCTCTGGATTTCCTTCCCACTTAGGTCACCACAGTTCATTAAGGAGAGTTCTCTGTGCTATACAGTGCATTCTCATTAGTTATCTATTTTATGCATAGTATTAATAATATATATGCATCAATTCCAATCTTCTAATTCCTCCAACACTCCTCTTCTACTTTTGAATTTGTGGATTCTTTCATTAATTTTGGAAAAATAGCAGTTATCTCATATCTCTTNTTATAAAATTTTATTTTCAAGTTAGATATGATATTTGTATTTATCGCACTTCAAGAGCAAGAGAAATGGTAGAATTAGAGCTTTCTGAGAATGATATTGTAAAACAGAAACCATGCTACATTATTATTATTTTTATTTATAAATTACTGTTATTTATAAATAATTGGAATCTGTGTATATCATCACAGTGTCTTTACCGTTTCCATTGGTCTTCATTCCTCTGTGTACATTCATATTTCCAACTCTAGATCATTTCCTTCTGTTGGAAGACTGTATTTCTGAAGTACAGGTCTGCTGGTGATAATTTCTTTCAGTTTTGCATGTTTGAAAAGTCTTTAGCTTCCTTTTTGAAAGATATTGTCACCAGGTATAAAATTCTAGTTTAAAAGTTTTATTCCTTCATTATTTATATGTTTGCAAAGAATGAGTATTCTCAAACTATTGGATACTGGATTCCATATATGTTCTTAGATCTAATTGTTAATTGACTCATTCAAATATTTTAAAATATTTTTACCCTTTTACCTTGTGTTTTAAAAATATTTTACCCTTACTAATTTTTCTCTACTTAGTCCATCAATTCCTTAAAAGCATGTGTGAAAATCTCTTTCTCTGGTAGTAGATTTGACATTTATTTTTCTGTTAAATGTACTAAATGTTACTTTACATGAAGGCATGTTGTTAGGTGCATAAAAATTTTCCGTTCCTCTTTTATAATTATGACAGAGGTTTCTAGTGCTCACCCATATGTGGTTCTTCTTGCCTTCTGGGTCCATTGAAACACTATACTTCTCTGCCTCTTTGCAGTAAGGCAAGGCCAGGGACCAGTTTCCACCAAAGGGCTCTGGGCTAAAGTGAAAGTCACTTCCAGGATGAAACATTTCATTCATAGCATGTGGCCCTCTGGCACTCTCTTACCCTCCATGGCAAAAAAGGCTGTGTCTTTCAGAGATGGTTGCTATGAGATGATCTTGGATTCCTGAGTGATTATGTTGAACAGAAGACCACACTGACCTCTTACAGTTGTAAAATGTGAGCAACATATATAAAACAACTGGGATTCAGGTTAATTTTTACTGTGGCGAAACCTATCCTGTCAAACTAATTTAAGTAGTGATTATCTGTCCCTAATGATACTTTCATCTCTAAACTTCTTAAAAATTTTACTTAAAAGGTTCGGACACGACCTAGCTCCTGAACAACAGTGACAAGCTTTGTACTTATGTTTGGCTGCACGGGGTCTCTACTGCTGCTGTCTTTTCTCTAGTTGCAGGCGCGCAGGCTTCTCCTTGCGGTGGCCTCTCTGGTTGCTGAGCTCGGGCTGTAGGGTGCTGGGACTTCCGTAGTTGTGGCACGTGGGCTCAGTAGGTGTGGCTTGCAGATTCCAGAGCACAGGCTCAATAGTTGTGGCCAATGGGCTTAGTTGCTTCACCGCATATGGGATCTTCCCAGACCAGGGATCGAACCTGTGTCTCCTGGATTGGCAGGTGGATTCTTTACTACTGAGTCACCCAGAAAGACTTCTAAACTTTTTAAAAACTGTATTTTGTATTATCCATCTATCTACATTAACTTTCTTTTCATTAGTTTGGGGAATATTATAACTTGGCCTTTATTTTTATACAATTTTGTATTTTTTTTAAATTTTAACTATATCTCTTGTAAACAGAATATAATAGGCTTCCAATCTGATTTTTAATTATCTCAACACACATTAAAGTATTCATTTAATTAGTTCTAAATATTAAGGTCTATTTCTGGATGCTAGAGATAAGCAATGTAAAACGTAGAGTTTTTCTTTAATGAAGCTCTGAATACCTTTCATAGTAAGCTTGATCTACTAACGTTTATTCCTATTGATGTTGAATTTTTATAGGCTGCCATCTATGGGGTTATACAGAGTCGGACACGACTGACGCGACTTAGCAGCAGCAACTTGTATGATTCCTAGAACATTTGTTACTAAATTTCCTTCTTCTAACTTCATGTAATTATTGTTTAGTAGTTTAGTTATTCTTTGCTTTTATATAGTCCTCTGCTAAATCGTGTCAGTCATGTCCAACTCTGGGCAACCCCATAGACGGCAGCCCACCAGGCTCCCTTGTCCCTGGGATTCTCCAGGCAAGAACACTGGAGTGGGCTGCCATTTCCTTCTCCAGTGCATGAAAGTGAAAAGTGAAAGTGAAGTCGCTCAGTCCTGTCCGACCCTCAGCCACCCCATGGACTGCAGCCTATTAGGCTCCTCCATCCATGGGATTTTCGAGGCAAGAGTACTGGAATGGGGTGCCATCGCCTTCTCATGAGTCATTATTTTTGACTGTTTAATGAAGTCAATGGTTGTTGAGATGTCACCCTATCCATATTAAATGGCTTTGTTTAGTTGCTTTCTGCCTTCTTCTCTGTCCTCTGACCTCACTTTCCTTTTTCTGAATTATAATCTTTCTATAAGGATTTGGGGTGAAAAGTTCTCAGTCTTTTTCTGAAAATGTCATAATTTTACCTTCACAATTGAATAAGGAGTTGTATAAATAAAATCCACTTTTGGCTAAACTATATATGACATTGCCATTTTTGTAGGTATAAGGCTTTAATATCTGCAGTTTTACACAGTTCAAGCTCACTAGATTATCAGCTTTTTTTCCCCTCAGTGTCTAAGATCTTTGGCGCCTGTTACTGGTGTTGAGGAGTTTTATTTCAATGTAACTATTTTTGTCTAATAGAAGTGATTTATTTTCTCTGATTTTTAAAGAATTATTTGTTATTTTTACTTTTGCTCTGCTTTTGTTGATTGAAGGATTGTACTTTCATTATTTTTTCTTTGTAATTTAGTTTTCATTGGGGTGTTGTTGCTTTACATTTAGTTACTACTGTTCAGCAAAATGAACCGGCCATATATATACGTATATCCCTTCCCCTCTGGATTTTCTTCCCACTTAGGTCACCACAGTTCATTAAGGAGAGTTCTCTGTGCTATACAGTGCATTCTCATTAGTTATCTATTTTATGCATAGTATTAATAATATATATGCATCAATTCCAATCTTCTAATTCCTCCAACACTCCTCTTCTACTTTTGAATTTGTGGATTCTTTCATTAATTTTGGAAAAATAGCAGTTATCTCATATCTCTTACTACTCTCTCTTTTTTTTTTTCCTACTATTTCCATTTGGAATTCCTGGTAAATGTATTTTGGACCTTCTTACTCCATCCCCTTTATTTCTAAACATTGCTTTCCTCGTTTCCACTTCTTATCATTCATGATACATTGTTGACTTTTTTCTCAAACACATTTCTGTTTATTAATTCCGTGTGTTTATCTGAAGTTCAACACATCTATTGAATTTTTTGTTTCAGTTGTACTCTTCTACTTCTTAAAGGCTGTCTCTTATACACATCTAGATGTGTATAAGAGACAGGATGAATACTGAGCAGCAGCTCCTCTGCTTCCCTAAACATGCCACGTTTTTCCCTCGGGCCACTCACCTACCCAGAATGCCATTCTCTTCCATCTCACCTGGCCAACTCCTCCTCCTCNAGGTTTATTTCATTTTCCAAATCTTCTTATTCTTTTCATGTAATATCTTGTATGTGTTTGGTGATTTTGATTCCTTCACTTAACACTTATTCTTCAATATGATTTTACTTTCAGGCTGACATTCTAATACCTCAAATTTGTACAACACGAATTTTGTTGCTATTTTGCATGGTGATGCTAATGCATTTGAATTGATTCCTCACAATCTTTCTTAAATAGGCTCATGCAGCTAATCTCTTTGGTTATTGTTTTTTTAACTGAGTGTAATATGTGACATAAATTAAGAGTTTACATTCGTTTTTAGAAGGTACTTCCTGGAGCCACTTTTTATGTTAAACTCTGGGATTGGAGTTCCCAGACCACACAGGCAGTATAAATTTAAAATATAAACCTGAAGAATGCATAAATCTAGTATTTTAAATTATATTTTCCTACCATAGACCAGACCAAGACAGACAAAAACCTTTATTTTTCTTTTCCCTGTACCAGCAAGGAATATTTTTTAACTCTAATACTTCACAATGTGTCTAGTTCTTCAAGGTTTTATGCAACAGTCATAACTTCAGCTCACAGCCCTATAAATATATGAAAATGAAAGTGAAAGTTGCTCAGTTGTGTCTGACTCTTTGCGACCCCATGGACTGTAGAGTCCATGGTATTCTTCAGGCCAGAATACTGGAGTGGGTAGCTGTTCCCTTCTCCAGGGGATCTTCCCAACTCAAGGATTGCACCCAGGCCTCCCACACTGTGGGCAGATTCTTTACCAGCTGAGCCACCAGGGAAGCCCCTAGATAGAGATAGAGATAGATAGAGATAGAGATGAATAGATATAGATATCTGAGACCTTTTTGCCTGTGACGGTCAGGGCCCTAAAATTCCAGATAATAGGTCACTGGTACTATTATCTCCCTCCCCCTTCTCTCCAGTCACAGCTGCATCACACTAGCCTTTAGTTCTTTGTTTCTGACTCCTGGAGATTTCATGTCATGTGTACGTCTATGTCTATGCATGCGTGTATGTGAGCTCACAAATGTATTTGAAGAATGTTGTGCTTTTAGTCAACTTTCCAAGTGTTTGTAGCACCTGTTTTCAAGTCTAGACATAGTACATAAAAATAATGTAGAAGAGAAAGGAAATGAAGAAGGGGAGATGGAGGAGAGGCAAAAGGGAAGAAAACGCATAATCTTCTGGTAAGAAAATCGAGGAATAAACAGGCAATTAAATTTGGAACAAAGATGTGAGGAGATGAAATACTGCCAATTCCTGACAGTACAGGATTAAAATGAAAGGAACAATCTCTGCAAAGTTGGTATAAGCAAAGTTTTCTTGGATAGAACCCAGAAGGCACAAATGATAAAAGAAAAAATTAATAAATTTGACTTCATTAAAATTGGAAATGTATGCTCTTTGAAAGATAGCATTAAGAAATTAAAAATACAAATCACTGACTAGAATATATCTGCAGTGCATATATCTGACAAAAGACTTATGTCCAGAATCTATAAAGAATGCCTACATTTCAAGAGTGACAAAAATAGGCAAGATTTGAACAGATTTCACAGAAGAAGATAAACAATAAGCTAATGAAAAGATGCTCAAAATCATTAGTCATCAATGAAATGCTAATTAAAAGCAAATTGAAACATCAGTATATATTGATTAAATGGATACAGTAAAAAATTAAAATACCATGATTTGATTATGAAATGCAGGGGCTCCAATTCCCAAATATTGTTGATAAGAATGTAAAATGGTGTACTCACTTTGGAAGAGTATTATCAGTTTCTTACATAGTTAGACATACGTATGACTTAGTGATTCTAGGGTTTTTTTCCCTGAATAGAAATGAATACATGTCTACACAAAAACTTTTCTTCAAGTATCCATGGAAGCTTTGTTCAAAATAGCCAAATGATAGAACCCACTTAAATCCCTGTCAGCAGGTAAGTGGATTAACAAAGTGTGGTGCAAGTATTCATCAGCGTACTGCTGAAAAATGAAATGAACAAACTTCAGATCCACACAATAACATGAGTGAATGGGAAGAAACACAATGCTGAACAAAAAGAAGCCAGAGCAAGAGAAGAGGTGCTATGTTCTTTTCATTTGTATGAAATTCTTGATCTAAGGCATAGTGGTGGAAACAGATTACTGGCTGCCTAGGGCCAGAAGTATAAACCATAAATTTCCTACAACTCTGTACCAGGGTACTTTGGGGAGCGATAAAGTGTTCTATGTCTTGAGATGGTAGGAGTTGTATGGTGTGCACTGTTGCTCAGGTTTGAGCCATTTGGGACCCAGAACAGCCAAGAAAAAAACAGAAAATTTCCTTGATAATAGCAGATATTGATTATCCCACCTTGGTTCTGTGAGTGCTCAGAACCATTTAATTTGATTTTGGAAAACAAAGCAATGAGATGTTTCAAGTGCCTGAATATTGTGAAGCAAATATCTGCTGCATGCCATTGATTAATACCATCTTTCCTGAACAAGAAAAGGGCTAATCCACAAGCAGGATACATAACCCATGCAATCTTGTGATAGTCTGCAGACCATACACTGTCTTGTAGCCAGGGCAACTAGCACCAAATGAGCAAAACTCAATATTTTCTGTGTTTTCCCCAGTCTGTGTTCCCTTAGGAATGAAAAGGGCTTTATAAATTTTAAATGGCATTATCACCATCATGGTATAAAGGTGCCGTCCAACTTCTCATGATATTACAGTAAAGCAGCTTCAACTCTTTGCTTGTCGTAGACGTCTGTCAGCCTAAACTATGGTGACTGCTTCTACTTGGGGATCTTATGATTTTTCCTTCTGTTATTGGAAGTGTGCAGCCCTCCATCACAGCCTTCTCTGGTGTTTGGTAGATTCTGCCATGGAGACGACACTGGCAGCTTGAAGCCTGATGTGTGAAATAACATGTCAGTGTCCAACCTTGCTTGGCAATGAGAAGTGGCATTTCTAGGAGCTCAAATACTCTGGCTCAAATTCAGAGCCAGAGCCTTTTGCAGAGAGTGGATAAATATATAGATGGAAAGAGCCCTGATCACTCCTATTGCTTATCTACTTGATTGCATATTGTATTGTTTTGATTTACAACCCACTCTCAAATTCCTGCTTTGATAGTATCTATTATCTGTGGCTGTCACTTGCAAGAATTGAATTTTATTTTCTTTTGCTCTTACATACCTGGGGTGGATGAGAAATGGCCTCCTCTGTACTTTCATTTTCACAGACTTTTCATAAAAATGTTGACAGGAAAGTCCCTCAAATGCACATATATAGTGGCTGTACCTAAGGGGTGGGAAAGCCTGGAAGGAAAAATAATGAATAGACCTTGAGCGCTGGAATAAAAGGAGAGAGGGAAAACATGCTGCAGTGAAGTTTTTATTGTTCGGAGCAAAGAGAGGTTAGATAAAGGACTCAGAAGAGGGTGTCAGGCCACCTGGACCCCCTGCCACTTTCTGCTGCTGCTGATGCTGCTAAGTCACTTCAGTCGTGTCCGACTCTGTGTGACCCCATAGACGGCAGCCCACCAGGCTCCGCCGTCCCTGGGATTCTCCAAGCAAGAACACTGGAGTGAGTTGCCATTTGAAATGAATATTTCTCATGTTTAAAGCAGTGATTCCTACCCACAATTTTGTTTTGAAGATTAAATCAGAAAATGTGCAGTGCCCAGCACTATCTAAAAATAATTAATTAATTGATTAATTAATTTCTTTTTGGTTGCACTGGGTCTTTGTTGCTGTGTGCAGGCTTTCTCTAGTTGTGGTGAGTGGGGGCTACTCTTTGTGGCAGTGTGTGGGCATCTCATTGAGGTGGCTTCTCTTGTTATGGAGCATGGGCTCTAGGCTCACAGGCTACAGAGTATTGGCTCAGTAGTTGTGACGCATGGGCTTAGATGCTCCGTGGCATGTGGAATCTTCCTAACCAGAGATGGAACAAGTGTCCCTTGCACTGGCGGGCGGATTCTTAATCACCAGATCATGAGGGCAGCCCAGAGCCTGGCACCTCGAGAGTATTCTTTCAGCTTCAGTCACTTCAGTCATGTCCAACTCTTGGTGATCCCAGGGACTGTGTGCAGCCCACCAGGCTCCTCTGTTGATGGAATTCTCCAGGCAAGAATACTGGAGTGGGTCACCATTCCCTTCTCCAGGGGATCTTCTGAACCCAGGAGTCAAACCCAGGTCTCCTGCATTGCAGGCAGATTCTTTACCCTCTGAGCCAACCAAGGCTCTGGACCCTTTTAGTAAACAGCACATCGAACTGAGTCAATGTGTGACATCTAACCATTGGACACATCACAAAGATGAGGGTAAAGTGTAGGCCATTAGGGAGGGAGCATATAGAATCCCAGGACTGGCAAGTGTGGGTGCCACTACCAGTCCCAGCCTCCGGGTGAGGTAGTTACCTTTGTTCAGCAGAATAGCAGCCCGTCTAACCAGAGCTGCAGTGCAGTAGAGAGATCCAGTTGACACATGATAAACTAGCCCACCATAGTCCATCCTTTTTCACCTTAACTTTTCTGGAAAGNGTCTCCTGCATTGCAGGCAGATTCTTTACCCTCTGAGCCATCAAGGCTCTGGACCCTTTTAGTAAACAGCACATTGAACTGAGTCAATGTGTGACATCTAACCATTGGACACATCACAAAGATAAGGGTAAAGTGTAGGCCATTAGGGAGGGAGCATATAGAATCCCAGGACTGGCAAGAGTGGGCGCCACTACCAGTCCCAGCCTCCGGGTGAGGTGGTTACCTTTGTTCAGCAGAATAGCAGCCCGTCTAACCAGAGCTGCAGTGCAGTAGAAAGATCCAGTTGACACATGATAAACTAGCCCACCATAGTCCATCCTTTTTCACCTTAACTTTTCTGGAAAGGGAAATCACATTTTCTTTATCTTTAAAGCGAAAGAAATTTCTAATCTGCATCTAAGAAAAAGAAATTCTGTCTTCTCGTATCATTTAGTTGTTGTTTGATTTATAGACCTGACTGCAGTTTCCCCCTTCCTGCTATGTGACTGTGCAGTTCTAATCATTTGGATCTTTAACGATAGGGAGGATGTCTCTCTCTTCTGTGTATTCTCATCAGTGTCTAACAAAATTGGTGCTCAATGAGTTGAATTGGAGACAAAAATTTGATTTACCCACTGGACTTTCATGAGCTCATTGAGTGTTACGTCAGGACTGATGAAAAGATAAAGACATCAGACAAAATCACTGGGGATAAAGTAGCAGAGATGAGAATTCATTCATTAGAGATGACGCAAAGCATGCAATCTATTTTACTAAGTACTAATTTTGTGTCAAGTACTCTTTTTCCTGTTTTCTATGGGGCAAGACAAGTATATTGGCCATCCATCCATTTATTTGTTATTTTCACTAATATTTATGCACATGATCAAGATAAGGAATAGGAGAAAGAGTGGTATATCTAGTGTGGATCAAGTGTGAGGTGGCTTTTATTCAACTTGATGAAGACCAGAGGTAAAGAAAGAGTGCAGTGAACTCACATAAGAGACTAGAAGGGCATGACCGTTAATGCCAAAAAATTAGCTCTTCTTGTGGGCAATCAGCTCTCTCTGAGCATCTATGATTAACAATGAGGAAGAAAGGCAACAGCATTTATCATGGAGACAAACCAGCTACAACCCCTATTCACACAGAAGGGCAGACAGAGGAAGCTTCTAATGGTAATTCAGGCAGAAGCAGTGAGAGAAGTATGGTTGACAGAAAAACAAACAAATTGATGATGACAACTAAAGTTCCCAGATGTAGAGTGACGATTCCTGAGTAGGAAAAGGAACACGTTCAGAGCACTCAGATGAGATTGTTCTAGTGTGCAGGAGGTAGAAATTTTGAATTGCCAAGGGGCTGAGATAGACAGCTACTCCATTTCTAATGTCTTGAGTCTTTTTTTTTTTTTTAACTTTATTTTACTTTACAATACTGTATTTGTTTTGGCATACCAGAGCTAAACACCCTGGACAAGAGTTTCTTTGATAAAAATTGTATCAGGAGAAGGTCTCATAAACAAGATTTATATACAGATGGGGTTTTGACTGCAATTTAGAATCATGCTTAGAAACAGCTACTGTGAGTCTTGAGGGGTTCCTCGTTCAGAGCACTCAGATGAGATTGTTCTAGTGTGCAGGAGGTAGAAATTTTGAATTGCCAAGGGGCTGAGATAGACAGCTACTCCATTTCTAATGTCTTGAGTCTTTTTTTTTTTTTTAACTTTATTTTACTTTACAATACTGTATTTGTTTTGGCATACCAGAGCTAAACACCCTGGACAAGAGTTTCTTTGATAAAAATTGTATCAGGAGAAGGTCTCATAAACAAGATTTATATACAGATGGGGTTTTGACTGCAATTTAGAATCATGCTTAGAAACAGCTACTGTGAGTCTTGAGGGGTTCCTCGTTCAGAGCACTCAGATGAGATTGTTCTAGTGTGCAGGAGGTAGAAATTTTGAATTGCCAAGGGGCTGAGATAGACAGCTACTCCATTTCTAATGTCTTGAGTCTTTTTTTTTTTAACTTTATTTTACTTTACAATACTGTATTGGTTTTGGCATACCAGAGCTAAACACCCTGGACAAGAGTTTCTTTGATAAAAATTGTATCAGGAGAAGGTCTCATAAACAAGATTTATATACAGATGGGGTTTTGACTGCAATTTAGAATCATGCTTAGAAACAGCTACTGTGAGTCTTGAGGGGTTCCTCGTTCAGAGCACTCAGATGAGATTGTTCTAGTGTGCAGAAGGTAGAAATTTTGAATTGCCAAGGGGCTGAGATAGCTACTCCATTTCTAATGTCTTGAGTCATTTTTAAGGACTAAACACCCTGGACAAGAGTTTCTTTGATAAAAATTGTATCAGGAGAAGGTCTCATAAACAAGATTTATATACAGATGGGGTTTTGACTGCAATTTAGAATCATGCTTAGAAACAGCTACTGTGAGTCTTGAGGGGTTCCTCACTCTGAAGAGGATAACTGCCCTATCTCTGAGGTGAAAGCACTTTGTTAATAAGTATCTTAAGGATTGGAGTTTCCTAAGGATTGGTCAGCAGAATGAAGTTAACTTCCCATCCCTGAAGATGAGTTCATTCAAGGGAAACTACAAACATCCCTGATTCTGGTCCTCTTGAGAGAATCAAATGGAAAAGCCGGCCTCGGGGGCGAGTGCTAATGTCAGTCACCCCTAGCTGCTGTGACAATGACAAACAGATCTATTATCTCAGTGCAGCACATGACCTCCATGCCTTGAAATAGAGAGAACTTCCGAGAAGAGCCAATTGAGCATCCTTCTGTGAGAAGCAATATTCCTTAAAATAGAAATGGTGTGATAGCCAGGCAGACGTGGGTTTGAATTCTGACTCTGACACATTCAATAGTTCTATAACCATGGGAAATGGGGGCTGGGGCTGCTGGAAGTAGCAAGCAAACTAATATGTTCANTCCTTCTGTGAGAAGCAATACTCCTTAAAATAGAAATGGTGTGATAGCCAGGCAGACGTGGGTTTGAATTCTGACTCTGACACATTCAATAGTTCTATAACCATGGGAAATGGGGGCTGGGGCTGCTGGAAGTAGCAAGCAAACTAATATGTTCATTTAGTCACCTTCTGTTTATTTAGTGATTCATGGGGTCACAAAGAGTCAGACACAACTGAGCGACTGAACTGAACTGAACTGAAAGAATCTGGCTGCCAGTGCAGGATACACAAGAGACACAGGTTTGATCCCTGGGTCAGGAAGATCCCTGGAGGAGGGCGTGGCAACCCACTCCATTATTCTTGTCTGGAGAATCCCTGTGGACAGAGGAGCCTGGTGAGCTACAGTCCATGGGGTCGCAAAGAGTCAGACATGACTGAAGCGACGTAGCATGTGCACGCACTCACACATGTTTGGTGCTGGAGACACAGTGATGAACAATAGAAAAGTCTTAAAACACACCTTTGGAGATTTTATTTCAATCTCAATCAGATATCATGCGTGAAAGTAAATAATTACGATAGTACCTAGAGCTATGAACAAGAAGATGTGCTCAATAGTAACTACTTAGGAGTAGGGGGAAGGGCACCATTGAACATAGTGTGAGCTTAGTGTGAAGATGTAAATCATGCAAAAGAGTGAGGAAAAGTATATTCTCAGCAAAAAATTCCAAGGACGCCTTGAGCAGAGTTATCTGTACTGTCAAGCTCATTGCAGCACTACTCACAATAGCNGGAGTGGGGGGAAAGGCACCATTGAACATAGTGTGAGCTTAGTGTGAAGATGTAAATCATGCAAAAGAGTGAGGAAAAGTATATTCTCAGCAAAAAATTCCAAGGACGCCTTGAGCAGAGTTATCTGTACTGTCAAGCTCATTGCAGCACTACTCACAATAGCTGAAACATGGAGACAACCTAGTGTGCATCAACAAATGAGTGGATAAAAGAAATGTGATGTATCCAGAGTGGGGATATTTTTTAGCTTTAACAAAGAAGGAAATCCTATCATTTGTGACAACATAGATGAACCTGGTAGACATTATGTTAAGTAAAATAAGCTAAACACAGAAAAGTGACTGCTGCATGATCCCACTTGTATGAGGTATCTAAAATAGAAACTCAGAAGCAGAGAGTACATTGGGGGAGGGAGGAGGTTGGAAATGGGGAGTTGTTTACAGTTATACAAGGCAAAAATTCTAAAGATCTGCTGTACTAAACATAATACCCACAGTTAACAATACAGTGTTATGCACTTAAAAACTTGTTAAAGGTAAATCTCATGTTAAGTGCTATTGCTACACACACACACAAAAGCAAGAGGTCACAAGAAGTCTTCTGGAGGTGACAGATAATGCTTATTACCTTGATTTTGGTAGTGTTATCATGGGTATTGTCTACTAACTCACTTCAGTCATCTCCAATGCTTTTCGACCCCATGAACTTTAACCCACCAGATTCTTCTATCCATGGGATTCTCCAGGCAAGAATACTGGAGTGGGTTGTCATGCCCTTCTCTAGGGGATCTTCCTGACCCAGGAGTTGAACCTACATCTCTTGGGTCTCCTGCATTGGCAGGCGGTTTCTTTGCCACTAGCACCACCTGGGAACCCCCATGTATATATTAAATATATGCAATTTTTTGTATATATGACAATAAAGCTGTAAAAAAGAAAATAAAAACTTAAAAATTTAAAGTATATAAAATAAACAATATATTCAATAGCACATTCTGGCTTTTAAACAAAAGATTAATACTCCTACTATTACATTGATAATATATGCATGTTTAATTCTAGTTTAGGGGAAAAAATAATAAATAAAAAGTAAATTTTAAAATCTTAGATTTTCACACTACTACAATTTTTTTTCCCCTTCAAACTCTTCTGCATTCTCCTTTCCAAAGCAAAATCTGAGAAAATTACCCATAATGTGCATTGGGTCAACACTATGGTATCATGCTACATTAGGTGCCAATGTGTCAACTGGCACCATCTGGACTGAAACACGTTTTCTTCGCTTGATGTCAAAATAGCAAAGACAGCAGAAGTCATATTTAGTGTGCTGGAACTTCTAATCCATCCACAGAAGGCTTCTGAGGTTGAGAAAGCAGAATCCTAAGAGTCACAAATAACCTGAGAGTCCTGGAGTTGGCTAGGAAGCTTGATAGAAGACATGGACAGAGAACACAGCCTGCAGTCTTAGGTGATATCACTTCCCTCACCTATAGACGCAGAGAAGGCAATGGCACTCCACTCCAGTACTCTTGCCTGGAAAATCCCATGGACAGAAGAGCCTGGTAGGCTGCAGTCCATGGGGTCGCGAAGAGTCAGACACAACTGAGCGACTTCACTTTCACTTTTCACTTTCATGCATTGGAGAAGGAAATGGCAACCCGCTCCAGTGTTCTTGCCTGAGAATCCCAGGGATGGGGGAGCCTGGTGGGCTGCTGTCTGTGGGGTCGCACAGAGTCGGACAGGACTGAAGCGACTTAGCAGCAGCAGCAACACCTATAGACAAGAAGTAGAAAAGCTGCATTTGTCCTCCACCGGTGATATAGACAGCCCCAAATGGGATCTGTGAGTGGGGGGTTAAATGGAGACCAGAATCTCCATAGCTATGTTGGGAGGAGGGGCTCTAGAACTTTCTTTGGGATTATTGTCAGGCTGTAACGACTCCAGGCCCCAGTGGCTTTAATCCTATGTGTAGCAGCTACTGTTTCCCCATCTTGTTTTGAAATGCTTTTAAACATGTTTTATTGAATTTGTCAATAAATAACCTCTTTTGGTGTTAATTTTTTATGATTTACTTATTTTTTGCTGTGCCTGGTCTTTGTTGCTGCACGGGCTTTTCTCTAGTTGCAGTGAGAGGGCTTCTCACTGAGGTGTCTTCTCTTATTGCAGAACACAGGCTCTAAGGCCCACGAGCTTCAGTAGTTGTGGCCCATGGACTCAGTAGTTGAGGCTCGGGGGCTCTAGAGCACAGGTTCAGTCACTCTGAGGCATACCCTCCTGGATCAGGGATAGAACCCGTGTCTCCTGCATTGGCAGGCAGACCCTTTACCACTGAGCCACCGAAGAAGCCCCGATGTTTACAAGTACAGAGTATTTCATTGTATAGGAAATTTCTGACTTCCAAGAAAGTAACTTCTCAGTCATCAGAATCATGTATCACTGAGCAGTTGGTCAAACATACATTAACTTCCCCATGAGACTCTCACAGCCTATGCTCTAACATGGATATTTCTGAAAGTATCTGAGTTTTGTGCAGTGAGCAGGTACATATACAGCAAATCATAGACAATTCTTAGAATTGCTGGAGTGAGTACACATTAGATATTACTCCTCCAAGTAGCTCATTTTTACTTTATTTTTTAAGCAATTAGTAAATTTGCATTACATATTTTTACACCATTAGGGGCATACTGTGTGTGAAATTTAATGTCATATTTCCACTTCCCTTAGTATTCTAACATACATTTTTCTATGTAATTTTTAAATTGAAGTTTAATTTACATTATGTTAGTTTAAGATATACGGTCAATATTTTATAGATTATACTTTAAAGTTATTATAAAATATTGGTTATGTTCCCTGTGTTGTACAATCTGTCCTTGTAGATTATTTATTTGCTTATTTATTCATGCTTTTTATTGAAATATAGTTGTGTACAGTATTGTATGTTATAGGTGTACAGTATAGTGATTCACAATTTTTAAAGGCTATACTCCATTTATAGTTTCTTTAAAATGCTGACTCTACTTCCTGTACTGTACAATATATCTTTGCAACTTGTTTTATACATAATGGGTTGTACCTCTTAATCCTCTGATCCTATTGTCTTCCTTCCCTGTTTCCTAACCACTAGTTTGTTCTCTATTTCTGTAAGTATGCTTTTTTGTTATATTCACTAGGTTTTTGTATTTGCTGCTTATTTATTTAATACATAATAGTTAAGCCTCTTAATTCCATACCCCTATCTTGCTCCTCCTCACTCCCTTCTCCTTGCTGATAACCAGTAGTTTGTTCTACTATAAATCTGTTTCTCTTTTGTTATATTCACTTTTTTCATTTTTTAGAGTTCACGTACAAATGATAACATAAAGTATTTCTCTTTCTTGGGTAAGCAAAATACCCTCCAGATCGTCCATATTGTTGCAAATGGAAAATTTTCATTCTTTTTTATGGCTGAGTACTATCTGTTGTATGTATATTTCACATTTTATCCATTCATCTGTTGATAGATACTTATCTTGGCTATTGTAAAGAATGCCACTGTGAACTTTGGGGGTGCATTGTATCTTTTCAAATTAATGTTTTTATTTTCTTTGGATATATACCCAAGAATGGAATTGTTGAATCATATTCCAAGTAGCCCATTTTTGAAAGTAGTAGGGCTGACAGTAATTTTAGCTATTGATACCCACATTCTTCTCTTATTTTGCATTCAACGTGGTAAAAAATTACAGTGGTTTAATGATCAGCTACCCCACTGACAATATATTTTCTATATTTTTTATAGCTCCTTCTCCAAATTTCTATATGCTCAGCTTATTTTGACTTATATGGTGACTTTTCAGAATGGTACTTACAAATGCCTAAGACTCACACTTTGTTGGATCCCAGAGTGGGGCATCCTGATCATGCTAAACAAGATTGAGATGAAGCACAATGGATCAGACTACCAGGGCCCTTAGGAGAGGGAAATTCTCAACCAAACCAATAGTTTCTAGCCTCCAGGTAAAACTGTGCTTGAGCAAGAGAGCTCATAACAATTTAAAGAGACAGTGTGACCTGACCTATAAGTTCTCTGAAAGATGAAGTATAAATCAGCATGACGGTGGGTCCCTTGTACAGAGGAGGTGAGCAGGGAAGCCCCACAGGTAGATAAGGTAAATGTGCCCGTAACCTAGTCTCACATCCAGAATAGCTAGTCAAGACTTGAGTCAGTCACTTTACCATCAACACGCATGCCCACCTGAGCAGATTAAAACTTTAAACAGCCATCCAAGATGGAAAATTCTGTATGTACCATTCTATCTTGAAATTCCATAAGAAATACCCATATTAATGGCTCCTCTGCTTTAGGAGCCTAAAGTGCTGCTCAGACCCTGACACCGGGAGAAAGTCCCTCCATTTGAAGCCTACAAGTCATGATTTGGCAGAAGGCAGGGTGACAACCATATCTAATGAAGGTCACCATGCCCCTGTCTGTTCTCCACTGGTCCCAAGAGCCCTGAGGTGAAGTTGTCTATGCTCTCAAAGGATAATTTAAAAAATCAACTCCCAAACAGGAGCCTATATGTTTTTATAGGAAGACGTATCATATGTGTGCTTATATACTTACAAAATGGATTATTATGAAAAGGAAGAGTATTCACAAGAAACTCACCAAAATCCTGCTTCCTGCTGACTTGCTAGTTGGTGGAGCTAAACTTTTAGGAAACTTAAAAAGCACACTAATTTGCAAAATAGACAGCAAGGGCTTCCATGTGATTCTCAACTATAACTTCCAATTTACAAGTCTTTCATCAGTCTTCACTTATTATCTGCCCTTTTCTCCTTCAACATTATTTGAATCACAACATTCCCATCAGCATGGAGATTCTGAAGAATTGCTCAAAGGCTTCCCTGAGGAGAACCATCTATTCAGATATTTTAGGGTACTTTCAACCATAGGACAGTGGTGTCTGGACACATGCCATATGTCATATCAATTGGTAAAATCCAATAAACTCAGAATCAACTTGAAATAATAATAATCATAGTATGTATTAATAATAGTAGTGGTGGTAGTAGCAGTAACAGTGGTAGTGATAATAACACTAATAGTAGTAATAATACTTGCCACCATCTTGATCATTTTATACACATTGTCTCATTAAATGCTGTTGACAAGCTATAAGATAGCACTTTTAAAAGCAGAAGAAACTGACTTCTAAAGCCATGTAACTAATACATGGCAGAGGCAGAATTAAACCCAGTTTCAGTTACTCGTACTCTTAACTGCTTCTCCATGTTGTTCCTTGAGAGACAAAGATCAAGCTAATTTGCATGTTGCATAAGTGCTAGACTGAAACCCTGGACTGAGATTATTGGCAGCTTTACCCAAAGATCCTCAAGCCGCAGCTCTTAGGGACCCAACAGTCATAAGGCAGGCAGGACACAGATAAAGATAAACCATACACCTGGCATGAAGCCCCATCATGGAGCTTAGATCATGCCTGGGAAGAACGACACTTTGGAGGGTGTGGAAACTTGAGAGAGGCTGACTCTGAGTGGAAAGTATTTTGAGAGCAACCAGAACAAAGGAGCAGAACAGAGTGACAGGTGACATGCAGCAGAGGGCATGGCTCCTTACCAGGAATGTGGCATGGTCAGGTCAGATGCCATGCTGTTAGCCTTGGGCACTATCAGCACTCAGATCATTGTAAGTCACAACACCCCTAAAGTGTCAACTTCTAATTTGAGTTCATTCCCATCAGACTTTCCTTTATAGCTGTGATTGTTGTTCACTAGGCCAGGTGGCTGTGTAGAACACAGGTTAACCAACCTTGTTATTATTTTTCATTTAANTTTTGCATTCAACGTGGTAAAAAATTACAGTGGTTTAATGATCAGCTACCCCACTGACAATATATTTTCTATATTTTTTATAGCTCCTTCTCCAAATTTCTATATGCTCAGCTTATTTTGACTTATATGGTGACTTTTCAGAATGGTACTTACAAATGCCTAAGACTCACACTTTGTTGGATCCCAGAGTGGGGCATCCTGATCATGCTAAACAAGATTGAGATGAAGCACAATGGATCAGACTACCAGGGCCCTTAGGAGAGGGAAATTCTCAACCAAACCAATAGTTTCTAGCCTCCAGGTAAAACTGTGCTTGAGCAAGAGAGCTCATAACAATTTAAAGAGACAGTGTGACCTGACCTATAAGTTCTCTGAAAGATGAAGTATAAATCAGCATGACGGTGGGTCCCTTGTACAGAGGAGGTGAGCAGGGAAGCCCCACAGGTAGATAAGGTAAATGTGCCCGTAACCTAGTCTCACATCCAGAATAGCTAGTCAAGACTTGAGTCAGTCACTTTACCATCAACACGCATGCCCACCTGAGCAGATTAAAACTTTAAACAAGCCATCCAAGATGGAAAATTCTGTATGTACCATTCTATCTTGAAATTCCATAAGAAATACCCATATTAATGGCTCCTCTGCTTTAGGAGCCTAAAGTGCTGCTCAGACCCTGACACCGGGAGAAAGTCCCTCCATTTGAAGCCTACAAGTCATGATTTGGCAGAAGGCAGGGTGACAACCATATCTAATGAAGGTCACCATGCCCCTGTCTGTTCTCCACTGGTCCCAAGAGCCCTGAGGTGAAGTTGTCTATGCTCTCAAAGGATAATTTAAAAAATCAACTCCCAAACAGGAGCCTATATGTTTTTATAGGAAGACGTATCATATGTGTGCTTATATACTTACAAAATGGATTATTATGAAAAGGAAGAGTATTCACAAGAAACTCACCAAAATCCTGCTTCCTGCTGACTTGCTAGTTGGTGGAGCTAAACTTTTAGGAAACTTAAAAAGCACACTAATTTGCAAAATAGACAGCAAGGGCTTCCATGTGATTCTCAACTATAACTTCCAATTTACAAGTCTTTCATCAGTCTTCACTTATTATCTGCCCTTTTCTCCTTCAACATTATTTGAATCACAACATTCCCATCAGCATGGAGATTCTGAAGAATTGCTCAAAGGCTTCCCTGAGGAGAACCATCTATTCAGATATTTTAGGGTACTTTCAACCATAGGACAGTGGTGTCTGGACACATGCCATATGTCATATCAATTGGTAAAATCCAATAAACTCAGAATCAACTTGAAATAATAATAATCATAGTATGTATTAATAATAGTAGTGGTGGTAGTAGCAGTAACAGTGGTAGTGATAATAACACTAATAGTAGTAATAATACTTGCCACCATCTTGATCATTTTATACACATTGTCTCATTAAATGCTGTTGACAAGCTATAAGATAGCACTTTTAAAAGCAGAAGAAACTGACTTCTAAAGCCATGTAACTAATACATGGCAGAGGCAGAATTAAACCCAGTTTCAGTTACTCGTACTCTTAACTGCTTCTCCATGTTGTTCCTTGAGAGACAAAGATCAAGCTAATTTGCATGTTGCATAAGTGCTAGACTGAAACCCTGGACTGAGATTATTGGCAGCTTTACCCAAAGATCCTCAAGCCGCAGCTCTTAGGGACCCAACAGTCATAAGGCAGGCAGGACACAGATAAAGATAAACCATACACCTGGCATGAAGCCCCATCATGGAGCTTAGATCATGCCTGGGAAGAACGACACTTTGGAGGGTGTGGAAACTTGAGAGAGGCTGACTCTGAGTGGAAAGTATTTTGAGAGCAACCAGAACAAAGGAGCAGAACAGAGTGACAGGTGACATGCAGCAGAGGGCATGGCTCCTTACCAGGAATGTGGCATGGTCAGGTCAGATGCCATGCTGTTAGCCTTGGGCACTATCAGCACTCAGATCATTGTAAGTCACAACACCCCTAAAGTGTCAACTTCTAATTTGAGTTCATTCCCATCAGACTTTCCTTTATAGCTGTGATTGTTGTTCACTAGGCCAGGTGGCTGTGTAGAACACAGGTTAACCAACCTTGTTATTATTTTTCATTTAAATAATTCCTGCATACTTTATATTAGATTCAATATATTTCTGCCCCTGGAGTCTGTCTTTAAAGACTATAGAATCTAGTGGGCAGTTAGACACATAAATAGCTACTAGGATCTCTAAAACATGTTAGAAGCAGTGTAGTTGAATTTTTTTAGAACCACTTTCTTGAGTATGGTTGACATACAAACAGCTGTACATGTTTAATGGGTACAACCTGATGAGTTTGGAGATAAGCGTACACCCATGAAACCATCACCACAATTTATGCGGTAAAGCTATCTATCATCTCAAAAAGTTTCTCCAGAGACTTGTAATAACAGGTGCATATTGATAAACTGAAAACTGTATTTATCATTATGTAACACAGGGTACCAACCTGAGCCAAATAGCATTTATTTATTCATTTATTCAGCCAAAATATATTTCTCAAGTCTCTGTTAAATGTCAGATACTGCATTCATTGCTTGTATATACTTACAGTCAATATAGGGTAACAGAGANTATGTAACACAGGGTACCAACCATAGCCAAATAGCATTTATTTATTCATTTATTCAGCCAAAATATATTTCTCAAGTCTCTGTTAAATGTCAGATACTGCATTCATTGCTTGTATATACTTACAGTCAATATAGGGTAACAGAGAAGAGACATTTTTAAGGTCTGTGTTTAATTAATGCTACAGAGAGAAGTTCAAGAAGCTATGGGGTGCAATATGGGGGAATCTACACCAGGCCTAGTTGAGCATCGTTTAAATCAAGACTTGGCTGAAAATTTAGCCCCTTTTTTGTGAGAAAGAAGATAAGACTCTTCCAGGTGGGGAACAGAAAATGCCAAGTCCCTGAAGGAGAAGGCTGAAATGAGTAGAAATGTGTCTGAAGTGAGAACAGAGGGAAAGAAGAGGTACCAGGTGAGGCTGGAGACAAGGGTCACGGAAGACATTGTCAATCGTAGTTTATCCTATGGTTGACAAAGGACTTTATTCTAAGGGCACTTTATATATGTTAACTCTACGGGTGGAAATCTGATCTTCTGTCTTTTGTATTTGGGGAAGTTCATCCTTAGAAAATTTCAGTGAGAACTTGGATTTACACCGAAGTAGTCTGGCTCCAGAACCCAGCTGAACTGTTACTTGACACAGCCTGTAATGATTAGCTTCGTGTTTCAGAGAAGAGTGCATGGGTAAGCATGTTCTATACATCAGTCATATCAGTTGGATATGTGAGTGAACAAGAGTAGACTCAGATTTCAAGAAGAAATTACTGTTCATCTATCTGCCTTGAGTACATAAAGCTAGAGGAGACCTTTTGATAAATGCAACCATCACCGGCCAAAGTACTTTCTGTGTCTATAAGACATTTTGCACTTAAGAGACTCTGCAAAAATAGGAGTAGTCCATATTTCAGCAATTTCCATTAAGCTGCCGTACACCCGCTCTGCATTTCCTGCCTTGCTGCAAACCTTGGATTAATAAGGTTTTCTATACTAAGGGAGGCTTTCCCCTCTCACCTGCCCAACCGTCCTGCATTCTGCCTCTGCTGTCACAGTCTAATAATTTTAATGTGAGTGGCACAAGGTCAAGCCCAGATCTTGGGCCCTTGAGTGATTGTGAATCATTTAGCAACTGCAAGCCCATCTTTAATGAAGGCTGGAAAGGACTGAAAATTTTGAGCTTTTCTTTTCCCCATGTGAACTGTGCCATAGAGTAGTGATAATCATTCTGATAAGCAAATGTGCCTTTTCTGCAATTCTAGATAAAACTCCTCCCCACCCCAATACCTGAGTATGAGAAATTGTAAACAAAAGCTAGTCATTTAATTTTATTTTGTGTATTTTATATGATAAAGTTGAGACACTATAGATACTCTATAGATGTAAATATATTTTAATTAAGCACTTCAAGACTGGTTTTCAAAGTGTATTTTTCAATAAGTAATACAGTCACTCAAAACAATTTTCCACCCATCTCACTGAAACATTATATACATTTATATCCAAATACATATAGATATATACACCTATGTACATAAACAAAATTCTAGTTTCTCATTCTTTAAGTAGAAAAATTGAGGCCATATTCAAGATCAGCGAGTTATTTAGGTCATTCAGTGTTTTCAAGACATTTCATGTGTGCGTTGCATTTATAATTCTATAGCTAATGACCCTCAGTAATATTGTGAGTATTATTCAACAGCTGATAAAATTTTCTCTGAAGCTGTATGGTCATCATCATCACCATTATGATCAGTGCAACTGCCTTTTTCAAATGAGGCAGAATACTTCTCAGGGTAGTGGGTCCAGAAGACAGAATGCAAAATATATATATATATATATATATATACCATTACTTGACTTTCTTCACTTCTAGTCTACTCACTTCAATCCTACCTTGTCATCTCACCAAGAAATTTTGCTTCTTTAATGTTAAACAAGGGAATTGAAGGCCATCTCTCTCTCTATTTCCGCCCCCCCCCCTTTGGCCACACTGTGCAGCACGTGGGATCATAATTCCCCAACTATGGATTGAACCCTCACCCCCTGCAGTGGAAGCACAGAGTCTTACCCATTGGACAACCAGGGAATTCCCTGAAGGCCTCCTCTTGACCCTCAAGTCAGGTTTCATGTTATTTATCTAGCTATAACGAGCTAGGGTAGAAGTATACAGTCTTAGAGCATGCATTTTGGAATATCACAAACATGAGCTTGAATTAGTTCTATTATGTGTTAGCTTTGGGAAGTTCATTTATACCCTCTGAGCTATTTCCCATCTATAACATGGAGGTTGGGCTTCCCAGGTAGATCAGTAGTAAAGAATCCGCCAGCAGTGCTGGAGACCCAAGAAACTTGGGTTCAATCCCTGGGTCGGGAAGATTCCCTGGAGGAGGGCATGGCAACCCACTCCAGTATTCTTGCCTGGAGAATCCGATGGACAGGGGAGCCTGGCAGGCTACAGTCCATGGGGTTTCAAAGAGTCAGACACGACTGAAGCGACTGAACACGCATGCACACACAACATGGAGGTTATCATACATTCGTCATAAAATGTAGCTGAGAGTCAAATAAGAAAATTTATTTAATTGCTCAACCCAGTATCTGACACCTTGCCAGGCCCTATTAATGTTATTATCAACGTTATTGTCAACAACATATCACTATTGTGATTATCCTTTAGAAAAGGTTAACCGTAGTCTCTCCTTCCAGCCATCAATTCAGTGTCTCCAGTCCTTTCTCCAAGACTTTTGAAGGGACATGCCAATTTCAGGCTGTTAGTGCGGACTCACTGAGCACTAAGACGGGGTGGCATTTGTGGGGCACAGAAGGAGGTGGGGGCAGCCTCTCTCGCTCCGAGTGAAGCTGGAACATGAAGCTGGCTGGATGTATGGCTGAGGGTAGCACAGCCAAAAAAGGCCATCTGGACCAGTGCAGACAGGGCTTTCAGGAAGCCTGTGGGGCCTCTGACTAAACCAAGTTATTTGGCTTCTAATCAACTCAATGTTAAAATTCTCCAAGCCCTCCTGTCTGAGATGCTAATTCCTCCTAAAGAGGTGTGTGATGTACAGAAGCCCACATCAATCAGGATGGTGATTTTTCTTCTGCTTCACTTCACTCCTGTCAGCTGGACTGATTCACTGGAAAGCAGAGATTTTCCTTTATAATAAAGCAAAACCCTAATTTGAATAAACACTGCTGCCAGACCCTCACTTTAAGAGCCTGAACACGTTTGGGGTGGGAAGGTGGTTTGTGGCTTTGTCACTCCAGTAATACTACTCATAGAATAGATGCCAGGTTCGTTTTCTTGTTAGGAAAGTGGTCAAGCTTTTTTGAGCCAATCGTGCCTTCTGCAAGTACCCAGGCCTTGACTTCCAAACCTTCTAAAAATTGTCTGAAGGTCAAGAGTATCCTGAATTCCAATGTAACATTAGTATAGAAGCTGTCTCCTCCAACATGTTAATTAATGGTAGAATTCTATTTTAAGTCACAGAATGCATCCTGTAATTACTTTCTTTACTTCATTACCTGCTTCAGCCAGACATATGGCATTCAGAGATGTCTAATTGTGTCAACATTCCCACAAGTTAATCAAGACCTTCCTATTAGAACCCAGTATTATAAAGTTAGCCTCTGGTGCTGGGGTAGGGGGAATTTGAGATTAGACATTCTACCTCATTTTCCATTGCATCACCTTGAGTTCCCCAGATACAGGGCCAGGCATATAAAACTGCTCAATCAATGTTTACTGAAATGATAACAACGGTTGCCACCGGAAGAATTATTTCTGAGTCTCCATGGATTTTCAGCCTTATGGTCAAGTAGCCTTAAAGGAAGATCTCAGTAAGCAATTCTCTGCAATTCAGACAAGCAAATAGTGTGTATGTGCGTGTTTTAGGTAGATTGAAGGTTGGAGAGGGGAGGCAGATATACTCTTGTGGAAAGAGATAAATCTATTATATAATCTCTACAATATAGTGCCTATAGTAATTGCTGCAGTTAGTAATAATAACAATAGCTGCTGATTATATGATGATTTGGGGCTTTGATATGGAGATGATACCACCCTTATGGCAGAAAGTGAAGAACTAAAGAGCCTCTTGGTTGACTTTATTTTTTGGAGCTCCAAAATCACTGCAGATAGAGATTGCAGCCATGAAATTAAAAGACACTTATTCCTTGGAAGGAAAGTTATGACCAACCTAGAGAGCATATTAAAAAGGAGAAACATTACTTTGCCAACAAAGGTCTGTCTAGTCAAGTCTGTGGTTTTTCCAGTGGTCATATATGGGCGTGAGAGTTGGACTATAAAGAAAGCCGAGTGCAGAAGAATTGATGCTTTTGAATTGTGGTGTTGGAGAAGACTCTTGAGAGTTCCTTGGACTGCAAGGAGTTCCAACCAGTCCATCCTAAAGATCAGTCCTGGGTGTTCTTTGGAAGGACTGATGTTGAAGCTGAAACTCCAGTACTTTGGCCACCTCATGGGAAGAGTTGACTCATTGGAAAAGACCCTGATGCTGGGAGGGATTGGGGGATGGAGGAGAAGGGGACGACAGAGGATGAGATGGCTGGATGGCATCACCAACTCAATGGACATGAGTTTGGGTAAACTCTGGGAGATGGTGATGGACAGGGAGGCCTGGTGTGCTATGACTCATGGTGTTGCAAAGAGTCAGACACGACTGAGTGACTGAACTGAACTGAACTTAGGACTTCATGGGTGGCACTAGTGGTAAAGAACCTGCCTGCCGGAGATGTAAGAGACGTGAGTTCGATCCCTGAGTCAGGAAGACCCCCTGGAGGAGGGCATTGCAACACACTTCAGTATTCTTGCCTGGAGAATTCCATGGACAGAGAAGCCTGGTGGGCTACAGTCTGTAGGGTCGCAAAGAGTCAGACATGACTGAAGCGACTGAGCATGCACACATGCACATGTGACGATATACAGTTCACCTATGGTATCCCATTTGGTCTCCATAACAACTGACGGGAGATTCTTATCCCCATCTTACTTGTGGGGAGATAGCACTCCAGAGTTAGCTGTGAGTCATTTATAGAACACAATTGGCTCTGTTGATGGCTATCCCGATTAACTTACTTCCACCTATTCCCGTCTGCTCCCTACACTCCCTTTCCTTAAGGGTGTGGTCAGAGATCATGAGCCATTCCTATGTTTTAGAAGCTGATGATGTGAACTTGGGCAAACTTCGGGAGACGGTCAGAGACAGAGAGGCCTGGCATGCTGCAGTCATTGAGATCGCAGAGTCGGACACAACTAGGCAACTGAACAACAACATATTCCATAATCATTCATTTGACAAACTATCCCATGATTACTTAGATGCTAGGCACATTGATAATTTCTAGGGGAAAATAAAAAGCTACCATGGCCTTCCCTGGTAGCTCAGGAAACCCCAGTTTCCCTGCAATGCAGGAAACCCCAGTTCGATTCCTGGACTGGGAAGATCCACTGGAGAAGGGATAGACTACCCACTCCAGTATTCTTGGGCTTCCCTCGTGGCTCAGATGATAATGAATCAATGAAGGAGACCTGGGTTCTATCCCTGGGTCAGAAAGATCTCCTGGAGATAAGAACATCTACCCACTCTAGTATTCTGACCTGGAGAATTCCATGGACAGAGGAGCCTTGTGGGTTATAGTCTATTGGGTCGCAAAGAGTGACTTTCATTTTAATATAAAGATAATTGCTGTTAAGGGATTCAAAATCTAATTGGGAAAGTCATAATTATAAATAAATATTTTTGTGGAATGTGATAAGTGCCTACAAACTATCAAACAAGCAAGAAAGGTAGATGAACTAACTTTCTGAGAGCATAAGGCAGAAAAACATCAGAGTCAGTCTTTGGCAAGACTCTGGAGGATGAATAGGAGATTTTGTTGTTTTGGTTTTCTTCCAGTTTTATTGAGATATAATTGACATATAATATTTTTAAGTTTAGGGTGTAAAACATAATGACTTAACATATGTACATGTTACAAAATGATTACCACAGTAATTCAGTTAATCTCAATCATCTCACATAGTCACTTTTTTTTCTTATAACAAGAACTTTAAAGATCTACTCTTTCAGCAACTTCCAAATGTAAAATACATTATTGTTACATATAGTCACCCTATTGTACATTATATCCCCAGAACTTGTTCATTGTATAACTAGAAATCTGTAGAATATGAGTTTTTTAGGAAGAGAAAAAGGGAAGGGAGGGCATGTCAGAAAGGGCAATGAGCCAAAGCCCAGAGCTGTGAACTGTGATGCCTGCTCATGAACAGGTGAGATGCGCAGTGTGTTACAAGTACAGAATACTTGAGAACAGTGATAATAGATGAAACTGGAAGGCGAAATCAGACCAGACAACCTCAACTGAGCAGTCTAGTTTTTAACCCTGTGTGAGATGAATTTATTCAGAATGTGGTTTCTTAAAAAGCAATAAGGTTTGTAAATAATAAACTTCACAGTTTTTTCTCTGGAGAAAGACCAAGTTGTCCCAGATGAGGTATGGATAGGATGTGGTCCTTGAAGTCAATGGTGGGGATTGTATGGGTACTATGACTTTTCCTTGGTGGTTGCATGGAGAAAGGACACAGCTCCTACAGACCCAGTAAAGGAACTCAGGCCTTAAAATGCACACACACACACACACACACACACACTGTAAGCTAAACACCACACTCAGTGAACTACAAACCATAATCAGTGTCAGGAGGGTCATTAGGTGGAGGTGGGAGCCAGGTTGACTAGATGACTAGTGAACCTGCACACTCCTGAGGTGGATCTCCCCTTTGGAGCTTTTGTGCTGTCTGCCATCAGCACCATTTAAATAAGACGATAATAAAGGCTTCCCTGGTGGTGCTAGTGGTAAAAAAAACCACACTTGCCAATGCAGAAGACATGAGGGACACAGGTTTGAGCCCTAGGTCAGGAAGATCCCCTGGAGGAGGGTATGGCAACCCACTCCAGTATTATTGCCTGGAGAATCCCATGGACAGAGTAGCCTGGTGGGCTACAGTCCACAGGGTCACAAATATTCAGACATGACTGAAGCGACTTAGTATACACATGTGCACATAATAAAATAAACCCATACTTGGTTTTATTTTTCCCTGTTTCGTTTTATTTTCACTTTTAAGGCATATCTGTGTCTGTGTGTGTTTGTGTTTTAAAAAACAGCATTTCTTTACAAGGGATTTTTTGATACTTGGTAAATCTTTGATGAATTTGGTTGAACATGTATTTTGCCAAAACAACAAAGCTGCAGAATTGTGGCAAACCACGTTTCTGCTCAGATGGTAAAGAATCTGCTTGCAATTCAGGAGACCTGGGTTTGATTCCTGGGTTGGGAGGATCCCCTGGAGGAGGGCATGGCAACCCACTCCAATATTCTTGCCTGGAGAATCCCATTGTCAGAAGAGCCTGGCCAGCTACAGTCCATAGGGTTGCAAAGAGTTGGGCACGACTGAATGACTAAGCACAGCACACACGGCACCTTTCTGCTGTAATTCCTCCTTCCATTCAATGGAGGTCTTCCCTTTGACTAAACTTCCAACTTTTCTCCCTGAGGTATACAAGGCTCTGTCCAGCTGAGCCCAGTGTGTCCCTCTTCCCCTGGCCTTATTTTCTTTTCCTCAGACATGCCCAGTTCTTCCTGCCTCATGCCTTCACACATGCTGCCTCACCCTCCCTCCACCATTGTGTATGACTGGCTCCTTCCTAACATCCGGGCTCAGCCCAAATGTCATCTACTCATAAAGGACCTACATGATCACCCTGTGTAGATATCCCACACCAGTCAGTACCATATCATCTGCTTTCATTTTCTTCTTACCACTTGGAACCATCTGAAAATGTCTTATTTACATCTTTATTTCTTTATTGTCCATATTCCCTACTAGAATATGGGTACCATCATCATCCCTGGATCCTCATGTCTACCACAGAGCCTGGCACATACTAACCATTAAAATCTCATTAAATAAACAAGTAGATTAAAAAGCAAAATCAGTTTTAGGGTGACTTAAATTCTGTCCTACCCTGGCATTAGTATTAAAATGCTCCAATTTCTATTGGTTTTGCTAGTAATGGAGGGACATGGCCGTATGTTACTATACTTGCATCAAGTTATTTCAGTGTCCTCCATCCAAGATTTGTGTAACTTAGGAATCATTTTACTCTATTATCCTCAACCTCTTCCCCTTCTGTCTACTGTATCCCATTCTCCATCCCATGTCCTCACTTTCCCAGTTTATTCTATTTTTGTGCACAATAGGAGAGGAATTTACACTTATTATCAGGGCTAGTGACCTAGCAAACTAGACACTATGCTAAGCATTTTATGTGCATGATCTCAATGCAGTTTACTTTAAACACCTTCCAAATTTTGTCAGGTCCTACAAATTTGCATTATAATCACCTTCAGGGTTATATCCAAAACAATTATGCCCAAACCTGTGTCAAACGTTTTCCCCTATGTTTTCTTCAAGTACTTTTATAATTCTTGATCTTCCCTCTAAATCTTTAATCCATTTTGAGTTGATTTTGTACACAGTGTGAGATGAAGATACAATTTCATTTTTCTGTACATGGATCTCCAGTTTTCTCAATATCATTGATAAAAGAGACTATACATTCCAACTTGTGTGCTCTTGGTACCTTATTAGAGATCAGTTGGCCATAAATGCATGGATGTATTTTGGGCCCTTTATTCTGTGGTGTTGGTCTATAGTTTGTTTTTATGCCAGTACCATATTTTTGATTCCTGTTGTTTTGTGATGTGTTTTGAAATCAGGAAGTGTAATGCCTACAGTTTTGTTTTGCTCAAGATTGTGATTCATTTTTTCAAGGTCTTTTGTGGCTCAGTATGAATTTTAGGATTTTTTTTCTATTTTTGTGATAAGCTGAAATGGAATTTTGATAGGAATTACATTGAATCTGTAGATTATTCTGAATAATATAGATATTATAGCAGTATTAATTCTTCCAATCTATGAACACATGATACATTACCATTTATGTGTGGTAAATGGTATCTTCTTTAGTTTCTTTCATCAGTATCTTATGGTTTTCAATGTACAGATTTTTTTTTACTTCCTTAGATAGATTTATTACTGAGTATTTCATTCTTATATATTCCATCACTAACATTCCAAACTTATCTAATCCTCAAGTCATTGCCCAGTAATTTCTGTTTTACAATGAGAAGCACTGATATCTCAGTAACTGGAGAGAGAAATGAAGTGAAATATTTTAGAGCCATCAGTAAAATTTCATTAGGAAATGGGACTGATTTCATGATTTGATTGCACCTGAGCAATGCCTCTATAAAATACATTTTTTTAAGGAAGAATGCAGATATGTTTACTTCTCAGAGTTGATGTCTAACATATGAATATTAAGATGTTTTTGAGGACCTCTGAGGTTTATTCAGTCATTTCTTAATCTTCAATATTAAAAAAAGTCTTCTAGACTATGTATCTAAGCAATATTATACTCCCTTACACTATGCCTGGTGTGTTCAATCAATAAATATTAGTAAAATCAGTTGAAAAAATGGATTACATGAGTTAATAAATTAATGAAAAGTTTCAGAGTGGAATTAGAAGTTTTCTTTAAAATCTGTATACTGAAGTATATATTGTACAAATGTTTATACCCACATAAAATACTGTCCATCAGTTCAGTTCAGTCACTAAGTTGTGTCCATAGTTGGGGTATAAGTGGTAAGGTCTAGGGTGTTTAAAAGCTATCAAAATAATATTAATTATGATAAAAAGAAGAAAAATAATTGCCTCCCTCAGAATTTTCTCTGTAGTCAACATTAAAGATGATCTCATCTCAAGATCCTGAAAAATCTTCTCCATGGTTTTCTGTTTATAAAGGAAAGGTGATTGAGTGGAAAAATGAATCTGCTTCTTACTTATGAATTCAGGGCTTACTGAGCAAGGGAAATCTGAACTGTCCTTTCCTCATCCAAATTCATATAAGGTGCTGAACTCTATGAGACAGTAGAAACCAGAAAATAAGGCTTCATCTTTCTGGGCTATTAATTATTCATAGAATGTATTCCGCTAATGAAATGTCAACACAGGGTACTCATATTTTTCTGATTGTGGATTCTGCCATGTCAGAGACACATTTGGAGTGGAGAGTGGGACAGTAACAGAAATTATTGTTGATAAATCCCATGTTCAGACCAAAGAAAATCCTCTATTCATGACTGCAAAAAATAGGAGAGGGGATGGAAAAAAAACAGGGCATTAGTTGATGAAGTTCCTACTGAATTCCATTTGAAAAATGGAAAATTCAAACAAAACCCCCAAATCACTTCTGATGCTGATTTTATTGTACAGGTTAACTCTCCATGCTTTACAGTATCTTCAGTATGGCTTTTGTAATAACCCCAACCACTCTGAAACTCTACAGGCCTAGGGACATAACATTTGATGGTGCCACTGGATGGTGTACACGGATCACGTTGTTTTAATGGCTGCAAATAGGACAATTATATTTTCAGCAAATGGGCACCCCTTTGAGGAAAGGAAATGTAGGCCAACTATATTGATATGTTGTCTCCTGGGGCTTTCTTGACACACCTGAAAAGGGTGCAATTCAGCTTGACATCTCTCAGCACTTCCTGGCCTTAATGGCTGAAGAAGCTCAAGTGTGTTTCAGTTTTTAACAGCTGTCAAGGGCTACCATAGATTCTGACCACCAGTGTCTAACCCCACTAGGGATTCATAGCAATGACCAGAATTTTTCAAAAGTGCCTCTGATTCTTAGATCACCGTTGATCTCTCTTAGACCAATCCGCTCCTCAAATGTATTCTTCCCTCCATTAAAAGACTGACAGTTGGCATTTATGTCCTCTCAATACAGTCCTGATTGGTGTCACAATAAATATTTTCTGTCATGATTTTAGTGATCAAAAGATGACAACTTAATCCAAACTCTCTTTTTCCTCATTTTGTCTTAAACATACATTAACATTTTAAAATAGAATTTAAACAGGTGCCCAGTAACAGAATGACAAGCGTTAAGTGTGAAATCTGAAAGTTAGGAAACTGAACCCCATATGGTCACCTTTTTTTTCCCCTTAACATCCGCCTGCGCTGGACTGTTAAGTGGTTTCATCACTGTCAGGCCAGGCAGGACTTGTAAAACTGGGGATGTGGGTATTCAAAGACAACATTTGCTTGGTGCCTTTAATGATTTCTGTAATTAGTCATTTAAGCAGATTGTCCTGTGATCCCAAACAGGGAATACAGGGAGATGAGCTGAGAAAATCATTTCCTGAAGGTACTTGAAAGCTAATTATGGAAAATGAGGTCTGTCTCTTTGCAGGGTTCTCTGGCTCCCATTTCATTGGGTGGGGATGGCGCTGGAGAGCAACATTCTCCAAGAACCTATGAAATGTGTATGCCCAGGCATACTTTTTTTTTTATACTAGAGTGCTAAAAGCCTTTGTTGGCTTTCAAAATTTAACAGGTAAATATGTAAAATAGATGACCAGTGCAAGTTCAAGGCATTAAGCAGGGCATCCAAAGCTGGTGCTCTGGGACAACCCAGAGGGATGGGGTGGGGAAGGAGGTGGGAAGGGGGTTCAGGATGGGGAGACACCTGTACACCCATGGCTGATTTGTGTCAATGTATGACGAAAACCACCACAGTGTTGTAAAATAATTAGCCTCCAATTAAAAGTAATTAATTAAAAAAAATTTAACAGGTAAGTAAATAATCCAAATATGGCAATGACAGTTTAGAGACCAGCAGAAGGAAATGCACCTAGAAAGAGCAAGTCTCAACTCCATGAGAGAAAGAGACACCAAAAGCCAAGGAAGTGATGTTTCATAGCAACAGGGTACAAGATCTGGTCGGGAGAGGGGTCCCGTGACTGACTTCATGGAACTGGACCATTAAACAGTGCTAATAAATGCACTCAGAATGCCTCATTCAGCTTTTACTTCAAAGATAAAAATAGAAGCTTTCAGAGCATGTGAGAAAGGGACTTAACTATTTTAATGATTCCAGGACTCCCTTACTAGGTAACGCTCTTTCAGATAAGCCTTTATCTCAGCAAGCCTCAGTCGCTCCCTGTGAGAGAAAGGGCTNCAAAGATAAAAATAGAAGCTTTCAGAGCATGTGAGAAAGGGACTTAACTATTTTAATGATTCCAGGACTCCCTTACTAGGTAACGCTCTTTCAGATAAGCCTTTATCTCAGCAAGCCTCAGTCGCTCCCTGTGAGAGAAAGGGCTGTTTAATTCTCACCAATAATTTGGCCACTCTCTTGTGGGCGGTGTGTTGATGACTCGAAACCTTTTAAAAGTTGGCATGATATGAATCTCTGTGACACATACATACCAACTCACTTTGTACATAACAACAGTAACAGTTAAGATACTGAGTGCTAAATACACAAATACTGAGTGCTAAACACACAAATCCAACCTCTGAGTCCTTATTTATGAAATTCTCATGCATCCCAATAGGGAGGTTTTACTGATCAGGAAACAAGGCCAGAGCATTTAAATCGCTAGCTAGAGGTCACAGAGTTAATGAAGGGAAGGGCTAAGACTCAGACTCAGGCAATCAACAGAATTGCTCTTCAAAAGATAAGCATTCTTTCCTTCATGTCCTTCAGCATTTCCATTTTCCATCTGTAACCAAATATATGGAACACGTACATTTCTTTTCTGGGCCCTGATGGAGTCCTAGATAAGTCTTGACCGGATACTGGATAACAGTGAAGCATAGTATAAAGATGGAGGGTAGCAGTGGAGTTGGCTTGATTTTAGTATTCTGCAGAATAAAGCCTGTTGCTTTGAAAGATATGAAAGATCATTAATGTTTCAGTAGCCAGAGAAAATACCATGCCACAAAGTAAAGAATTCTACTGCACTATTGCAGTCAGGTCAGTGGCCTGGAGGTCTAACCATGCCAGNACCAGACCCATTGAGGCCTGTACATCTTTACTTTATGATACTCTCTACAGGTGAAAGACATGCAGGGAATAATAGCAGAATACAAATCAAAGTTCCACACCCTTAAAATCTGAAGCAGGACCCCAGTAACCCTGTGAAGTGTCTCCCGGTTTAGAACACACTGCTCCAGCTGGAAGCTGAAGTGAGACTTCCCTTTCTTTTCTACTGCTTGAATCTGAGTCTTGAAACAGCACATTCAGTTCTCCCTGGGCAAAGACGGAGTGGGCTGGGGAGGAGAGATGGATGGCCAGATTTGCACAGAAGGCCTTGGCCTGACTCACCTACTCAGCTCTCTGCTCAGAGGGGTTGGAAAAGGGGAAAAAAAAAAAGAGAGAAGCATGACTGGCCTGAAAAAAAGGAGACACTTTTGTCTGGGTTTATCTACCAAGAAAGCAAGGAGAGAAAAAATGAGATTGTGTGTCCATGGCTATAGACACAGGAACCCTGTCCAGGAGAAAACCACAGCCCCAAAAATGTTCTCACCTCAGACGAGTCATGTTAAATATTCCTGTCCTCTTGTTGGAGNGTTTATCTACCAAGAAAGCAAGGAGAGAAAAAATGAGATTGTGTGTCCATGGCTATAGACACAGGAACCCTGTCCAGGAGAAAACCACAGCCCCAAAAATGTTCTCACCTCAGACGAGTCATGTTAAATATTCCTGTCCTCTTGTTGGAGAGTCTGGAACGTGCACAGAAGTGGACCTGGCATGTAAGAAGCAGCCTCAGATTACTTCCTCTTATCCCACTGACTTCTGGTCAAAAGACACTTTTCAGTTCAGTTCAGTCGCTCAGTCATGTCCGACTCTTTGCGACCCCATGAATTGCAGCATGCCAGGTCTCCCTATTTATCACCAATTCTCGGAGTTCACTCAAACTCACGTCCATTGAGTTTTAGCAGTGTCTAAAAGTGCCACTTCTGAGTCATCCTGAGTGCCAAGAACTCCATGCCCCAATCAACTGCCATTTTCCCTTTTAGTCTGTGTGTGTGTGCGTGTGCGTGTGTGTGTGCATGTGCATGTGTGTGTGTGCGTGTGTTGGAGAGTGCTTGCAGTAATTAGTGGGTAGAGCCCAGGGTTGCTGCTCAGCCTCCTGTGATGCACAAGAATAACTTTCTGCCATTGTGTTGTAACAGTCCAATCACAACAAAGAATGATCCTACCCCAAATAATGATTCCACGATGGTTGAGAAGCCCTGAATTGAGAAGAATATCTATGGAGCACTCAATTTTTACCACACAAAGAACCTGGTTCTTTACATTTTTACCCCACATAGTTCTAACAGAAACCCCCTGATGAAAATATAATTCCCATTTTCAGATGAGGAATCTGAAGCTCAGAGAAATGGAATGGCAGTGGAAGGTCACAGATCTGGAAGGCAGCGGAAGAGACTGACCAGATTTCTCATTCCTTCCAACGTTCATTCCTTAGCACAGAGTCCCGTTTCCACCGCCTCACTCCTTTGTCCCTCTCATGTCCCACGTCACTGGCATGACTCAGGGTCTCCAGGGTCGAGGTTGGCCTGCAACCACTTCCAGTCCTTTAGCCTTCCTCTTTGTTTAGCAGACTCCTGCGTGGACACAGTACTAGTGCCTCCTAAGACAGGATGTATGACAGAAGCACCTGTCAGGCTTTTACTTTTAAACACAGAATGTTCAGTTTGTTCATCTCATTCATTTGCAGGCACTTCTGAAATAATGGCTGATTGTCAATGCGAATTACTTGATCAAAAACAAACAGCCCCCTGACCCAAAATAAAGCAAAAGTGTTCAAAGAGAAAGCATAGATGGGATTTTGGTCAAAATAGATCTGGTTTCAGCTAATTTCTTACTTGGACTTGCTTGTTTGTCCTGCCTTTTTTTTTAAAAAAACTCTTTTAGCCATGCCATGTGGCATGTGGGATCTTAGTTCCCTGGCCAGAGATTGAACCCTTGCCCCCTACATTGGGAGCACAAAGTCTTAACCACTGGACCACCAAGAAATTCCCTCTCCAGCTTCTGGCCCTTCATATTCTTTAACTCTTAGTACATTCTAGCCACAAGGACCTTCCCCAATTCCTCAAATGCACCCACTTCCTTCTTCAGGGTGTCCTCTCATTCTCTTGCTTCTTCTGGAATGTGCTTCCTTCTACAGTGCATTTGGCTATCACCTACCTCTTCATTCAAGTCTCAACTTAGATGCCATTTCTTCAGAGATGCCCTCCATTGACGTCCCCAACCTCAGTCAGCCCTTCTGCTTTCATATCACTTGCTGCTATTTGTAGTATATTCTTGGTGGTGTTTATTAGTATAATGCCTGTCTGTTCCCAAAGGGGAAAGAGATCTGTGAGGGAAAAAAGCATGTCAGCTTGGTTTACCAATGCTCTGCCCATAGCCTGTGTTGAAAAAGATTTTTAAATGAAAGAATAAATGACATTGATTGATTCACTTAACCCACTTAACCTTTATGGCTTTATCTATACAACGATAGTATTAATTTCAAATGTCGATGAATGGCAAAGCCAATAGAGTATTGTAAAGTAAAATTTTTAAAAATTAATTAATTAATTAAAAAAATAAAATAAAAGTCATTAGAATGAAATAAGGGGACATATCAAAAGAGCCATGCACTCATACTTGTGTGCTTGGTCATGTTCGGCTCTTGCAATACCATGGACTGTAGCCTGCTAAGCTCTTCTGTCCATGGGATTCTTTAGGCAAGAATACTGGACCTCCAGATTCACTTTTACCCCTGACTCGGCTCTCCTTACTTTTGCTTTTCATGTTTTGGAAAAATTTTTGTGACTCTTTCCTTGCCACTGATTCCTGGTAAGAGTCCTTCCTGAGTTCAGCTTTGCCCGCTCAGCCTCAGGATGTGTTACTGAAGGGAGGTGAACTTTGTATTACCTGTGGTTACAAACAGCTGTTGTTTCAGCCCCAGTCAGGAATAATCTATACATACATTTCTAAAATGAACACAGCTCCCGATGGGTGGAGAATCCAATTGACTGATGAATCTAAGTACGGTTTCATTTATGGGGGAATGGAGCTACAGTGTGCATCGTACTATATCATGAGTTTCTCAGACTTCTTCTGTTGGTTTCTTAGAAACTGGAGCAGCACGCAGTGGCCTGTCAAACCTGGGGAGCTGGCAGAGCAACTGGCTAGTCCTGAGGGTCTTCACATAAAAGGCAGGCGGGATCCTGGTCGGCTGGCAGCTCCATCTGAACGGTGAGTGAGTGCACAGGAAAGCGACTGCTGAGGACTTTCGCAGTTTCTCTCCGAACCACCTTGCTCTCCCGGCTGGCTGCTGCTGATAAAGAACTGAGAGAGATTGGCATTGACTGCACACACAGGGGCGACGGCTCATCTCCGGCTTCAAGTCCTTTGTCTCTGCTGCTGGATCAGCTACACTTCCACAGACGCGGCTGGCAAAGCGCCCTGTCACTATGGGAACTTCCTGCCCACAGTTCTCTCTGGGGTCTGGCGTCCCTACGGGCTGAGTGTGACAGAGGAGATAAGCCATGAAAAAGCCAAGTCAGAACTACTATTTCTTATACAGCCCTGCTCACTGGCTCCCTGGATTCTCTGAGTTTTCAGCCTTACATATAACCACAATTTATCTCAAGGATGGTGACAAGAGGCAGGAAACATTTACAGCAGCAGCCCTCTCTGCCGTCTTTTTCTCTTTTCCCAGAAGGTATCAGGAGGCTGTGAAGTTCCCTCCATAGTAACCTGAGTGTTTACTAGATCCTTCCAGTTGCAGTGAAATATTGGTGTAGGGGAGGCTGTAAATTCCCTGCAGCCTGATCCAAGCCTCTCAGCTGAGATGAGGATGTCTGAGAAAGCACAGTCCTCCAGTGACTCTTCCTGTATCCTGACTCTAAGTAACTTCATGAGTTATTTCTCAGCAGCCTAATATATCATTCTTGGTCTGAGCTGTCTCCTGAGCCATTGCCCATTTTATCAGCCCTAGGATGTATCATGAGCAAAATCACCTTCTACTTGACAAAGTAGTTTTTTAGGGTAAACCTCACATCCAGAGAATTATCTCACATGGTTACAGAATTGGTAACCATCCAGTAAAGGAACCACCATTAATTCTGACTAGTATATCTTTTACCTTTTTGGAATCTTAAGGATGGGACCTGTGTCTCCTTCACCTTTCTCTCTTTGATGCTAGGGTAAAACATCTCACACACTGAAGATAATCAGTGAAGGCTTCTTATTAAATTCATTCCACTCCTTTAACCAATAGGATTGAGTCAAAAAGAATTTAAGGCCTTGAAGCTTGAGTGGCGTTTTATCCTTTTGTTCTACTCTCTAAACCTCTACCTTCCACCTCCAGGGTGGTCATAAGTAGCACTGTTGACATGACGACATTGGCATGGGGAAGGAGGTTTCAAAGGTCCTTGGTCACACAAAACACACTGCAATTGTTTTGGCATGCAACAGACACCCAGGGCTGCTCTACCAAGAGGAGGGAAATTACTGACGTTATAGGATAAGACTGAATTTTTGTCCAGGATGTTTATAAACTCACTGACCTGCAGCAACGTGAACAGAGAGAATCACTTGGTTCATTGTTAGTGACCAGACATGCAAACTGTGCACAGACACCACCCCATCCACTGCTAAGATGAGCTCTTTCACACAATTGTAGCTCAGGTGCTTTGGCACACCTGCCAAGAGGAGAGAACAGGAGGCCGGGGTTGGTAGGTTATCTCATGAAATATAGCTCAGTGCAAAGATTAATTGGGGCTGCAAAGTCCTTACAAAAATACTACCTTGCCCTCTCCATCTATGGTTTCTCTTTTCAAATGTTCACAAAAGCAGATTCACCTGTTTGAAAAGATTTGCCCTCAACCACAGGTTCACAAAGAGCATTTGCAAATTCTACTCTGCAGCCATCAAAAGAGTCATCACCCTTCACTTCCAGAGTGTATTATTTCCCCCAGTGACATTTTTAATTATCTGGAAAGAAAAGTGAAATCCCATGGAATTTGGTATTGAATAATCTTGGGTTGGCATTCTGACTACAACTATTGTGAATTTTACCCCACACTTGGAACTTCTCTAATCCTCAGAATATTTGTAACAAAATAGGTATAATAAAAGCAATATGTAGTTAACAGAGTCCTTTGGGGACTCTGAAAACATCTCAGAAAACATCTGTCCTTTGTAAACTCTAATGCTATACAATTATTAGTTATCTAACCTGTCCCTTAGCGAACTATGATAATAGGAGATCCTAATGTTATAATACCATCTCATTATTCTGTCTGTAGAATTACTATCATTTTAAGTACAGTAGTAAGGGTTTACTATTCAAGCTACAGAATATAGTAGAATATAGTCGTCAGAATATAGTCAGAATATAGTCGTCAGAATATAGTCAGAATATAGTCGTCATTGTTTCTAGAGGAATAGTGTGGGACATGCATGAAGGTGGGGAGTTTGGCAGCCAGTCAGCTATGTTTTGGGGCTGAAGGAACTGGACTGTCTCTACCTGGATACGGGAAGGTGAAGGGAAGTAGAATCACCATTTTCAAACATTGCAAGGATTGTCACATAGATGATAGGATTTGAAAATATAAGGACATTTGCTTTGGCTGGCTACAGAGAGAAAAACCAAGTCAATGGTTGGTGAAAATCCTAAAAGATATCAGGTTGATATACGAATTTTTTAAAAATCAACTCAGTTAGCACCACAGTGGTAAAACCATTTGATGCGATAGGTAAATCTCTGTCAACTAAAGATGATCCAAAGAGGATTCTATAGAAAAGTTTTCTAAGGATGAACACTTTTTAGCTTCCACTTCAATTATATACATACAACACAAACACCTTGTGTGTTGGTTGTAAATAAATATGCCTTGGCTCCATTAAAATTCTCCTACAGAAAGGGCTCTGAAATCTATATGCTTTCAGAGTGGCTCTTGACTTTGGGTGCACATTAGTGTCACCAGAGAGTTAAGAAATCCCAATGACCAAGTTACACCCAAGACCAGTTAAATCAGATTTTCTGGGGATTAGAGCAGCATCAGTATTTTGTTAACTCATTTGTTGATTCTNCTGCAAATGAAGGAGACGTGGATTTGATCCCTGGGTTGGAAAGATCCACTGGAGGAGGAAATGGCAACCCACTCTAGTATTCTTGCCTGAAAAATCCTTTGGACTGAGGAGCCTGGTGGGCTACAATTCACAGAGTTGCAAAGAGCTGGACACCACTGAGTGACCGAGCATGCACGCACACATGTGCTTTCATTTCAGCATGGTGCCTGGGACAGAAATTGGATAGTTTCTGAAATCTGAATACCAAAAGTTTTCCTTATTTCTACCTTGCTTTCTTAGAGGAGTATCTATAATAAATTTCAATCAGTGAATCTATGTTTTGCTTAAGTGAGCTAGAGACCTTTTCTGTTGCTTATAACCCAAGAACCCTAAGTTTTTCATGATCCTGTTGCTGTCTACCTTAACCCCAGGACAAAAGAACTGCTTTCTTAAAAGACTGGCAGTCATATAGTTAAAGACATAGCTCTTATGAATTTGGAAAATCTAAGGTTTCAAGCTTTGAATGTTTGTTTGTTTATACCTTATAAAGTAATTCATGTGGGCAAATCGGCAGTCCACCCCCATTTGAAGTAACAATGGAGGGCCAGATCATGTACCACCTAATCTATAAAGTCACTAGAACAGTGAGTTGACTCTGACATACTCACCTTAAAGTAGATAACAAGCGCACTGGTTAACACACTGATGCTCTGAAATAGATCTCCAAAGGCGTGTACAAAAGCAGCTCTGATACTGGCATTGGCTTGCACTTCTTTGTGATTGTGGGCAGGGTGTTTCTGGTGTAAAATCACACTTAGTCTGAAAGAAAAAAATAATCTCCTTGGCATACATGAGATTAACCCTTAAAAATCTTTGCAGTATCATGTTGATCACAGCCTGTATTATCCAAAATGGCGCTGCTTTATAATGGACTATTTTGGAGTAATTTTGAACACAGGGGTATCAGAGAATTTTAAAATTTTCACACAAGGACAGACATTGAAGATTCACATCAGTTTTCTCTTTCTAATGAATACTGTGCTGCACTTAGTTGCTCAGTAATNATTTAGGAATAAACGTATAATTTTGCTGTTTCTCCCTCACTGTTTATCTCTAGTATTTGTACATATTGCTTTTATACTATGCCATATGATATGATAATTGCTAGAGACGAAATAGAAGCCAATTCTTTTTTATTTATTCCCGTATGAATAAAACTCATAGTACTTGGATTCATAAAAATTCCTTATAATCTTACATTTTCCTTATAATGCAGGCTCACAGTGAGCATGCCTTGAGGTCATTTCATTTTGTGATTATAGGGAAGAGAAAACACATATGCTGGAAATAATATGAAAATCACTCCTACCTTCCATGAGTAAGATGGAGAAGTCCTTTAAGATAGTGACGGTGCTGGCCAAAACCAGGCCAGAAAAGATGAATGTGCAGGTCGGGTCTGCTATCTTATACTCTGGCTAGGAAAAAAAAGGAATTTCAGTTCTTTGAATCCAGGCCTCCCCTGCATAAAGTCTAATTGATAAAATAAGTAAACCCCCCCATGCTTCCTTTTCCTGTCACCCGTTCACCCTCCTGACACTTACCATCCAAATCAGAGACAAGACTTCCTAAAGACATGATCTAAGCTTTCAACTCTCAGTGACTAAAGAAAGGGAGACCATAGGACATGTTCTCCCTACAATTTAAGAAGTAAGGAGAGGGATTTTCCCAGTGGCTACCTTCCAGTGTTGGGGACTAAGGTTAGATCCCTGGTCAGGTAGCTAAGATCCCACATGCCATGGAGCAACTAAGCCCACACAGGGCAACTACAGAAAGCCTGCTCACTGCAATGGAAAGCCAGTGCTGCCAGATTTTTTAAATTAATTTATTTATTTTAATTGGAGGCTGATTACTTTGCAATATTGTGGTGGTTTTTGCCATACATCAACATGCATCAGCCTCAGGTATACATGTGTCCCCCCATCCTGAACCTTCCTCCCACCTCCCTCCCCACCCCATCCCTCTGGATTGTCCCAGTGCACTGACTTTGAGTGCCCTGCTTCACGCATGGAACTTGCACTCTATTTTACAGATGGTTAGATACATGTTTCAGTGCTATTCTTTCAGATCAGGAAAAGCCAGTGCTGCTAATTTTTTTTAATGAGGATGAAAAAGAAGTAAGAGGAGAGATGAGATATCCTAGAGTGCTCTCTCAAAAGGCCTTATTTATTGTCTCTCAAATTAATGGAAGTAGAGAGGATGGATGAAAATATGCACACATGGGCACAGTATTCAATGACTTTTCAGCCTTAATTATGATAAGAAAGGGAATCATCTGCTCAGAGGTTGCATGTGACCAAGATACAGCCAGAGCTTGGTCTTGGCAGATGGGGTCAGTTTATATCTTTCTCTCTTAAGTATGTTGCAGACTCAAGGTAGGCATCTTTGATACAGTCCAAAAAGTATACACTGAGGCCTCATTCTCACGCTCTCTCACCACTGGAGCCCTTGGCCTCAGGGTGAAACATTTGCTATTCTGCCCTTAATGAAGTTCTATGCCACAGAAAACTTTGTGCCTCATTACTTCTAAGAAACTCGGCCAGGGTGACCTTGATAAGAGTACTCTCAAACTCGACTCACCTGTACAACTTGAACAATTTTGTCTTAAAGCTTTCAGTGAGGATTTACTTAGTTGAATTCAGACATGTCTTTGTAATTTTTGTTTACATGTTTTAGTTTTTTAGTAAAACAATAGAGGCCCTGCTAAATGGACAGTCATGATGCAAATGGACAGAGATAAATGCCCCTCTCCTCCATTACCCGCCTGCCTGTACCTCTGCCCTCACCCACATCTTTTAGTTCTTGTTATTACCAAACAGAGAGCTATAGTGAATATTTGTTTAGGGTCAGAGGCTCACCCAGATCTACTCTAGGTTTCCATTAACACAGTTCTTTTGGGAAAGAAGTTCTTTTCCTCCCATTGTGGAAGAATCAGTCAACGGCTCTACCCTCCCCAGCCAAGCAACAGATACAAGACCCAATCTACATCAGTTGGGTTCCATTTCCCAGAAACATGAATTTTCAGCAGAGTGACAAGAAGAGGAAAAAAAAAAAAAAGCTGAATCACATTCATTTCAGTCTTCCTAAGTGGCTCCGTAGTAAGGAATTCACCTGCAAATGAAGGAGACGTGGATTTGATCCCTGGGTTGGAAAGATCCACTGGAGGAGGAAATGGCAACCCACTCTAGTATTCTTGCCTGAAAAATCCTTTGGACTGAGGAGCCTGGTGGGCTACAATTCACAGAGTTGCAAAGAGCTGGACACCACTGAGTGACCGAGCATGCACGCACACATGTGCTTTCATTTCAGCATGGTGCCTGGGACAGAAATTGGATAGTTTCTGAAATCTGAATACCAAAAGTTTTCCTTATTTCTACCTTGCTTTCTTAGAGGAGTATCTATAATAAATTTCAATCAGTGAATCTATGTTTTGCTTAAGTGAGCTAGAGACCTTTTCTGTTGCTTATAACCCAAGAACCCTAAGTTTTTCATGATCCTGTTGCTGTCTACCTTAACCCCAGGACAAAAGAACTGCTTTCTTAAAAGACTGGCAGTCATATAGTTAAAGACATAGCTCTTATGAATTTGGAAAATCTAAGGTTTCAAGCTTTGAATGTTTGTTTGTTTATACCTTATAAAGTAATTCATGTGGGCAAATCGGCAGTCCACCCCCATTTGAAGTAACAATGGAGGGCCAGATCATGTACCACCTAATCTATAAAGTCACTAGAACAGTGAGTTGACTCTGACATACTCACCTTAAAGTAGATAACAAGCGCACTGGTTAACACACTGATGCTCTGAAATAGATCTCCAAAGGCGTGTACAAAAGCAGCTCTGATACTGGCATTGGCTTGCACTTCTTTGTGATTGTGGGCAGGGTGTTTCTGGTGTAAAATCACACTTAGTCTGAAAGAAAAAAATAATCTCCTTGGCATACATGAGATTAACCCTTAAAAATCTTTGCAGTATCATGTTGATCACAGCCTGTATTATCCAAAATGGCGCTGCTTTATAATGGACTATTTTGGAGTAATTTTGAACACAGGGGTATCAGAGAATTTTAAAATTTTCACACAAGGACAGACATTGAAGATTCACATCAGTTTTCTCTTTCTAATGAATACTGTGCTGCACTTAGTTGCTCAGTAATATCCAACTCTTTGTGACTCCATGAACTGTAGCCTGCCAGGCTCCTCTGTCCATGAGGATTCTCCAGACAAGAATACTCGAGTAGGTTGCCATGTCCTCCTGCAGATCGTTCCAACCCAAGGATCGAACCCAGGTCTCGTGCACTGCAGGCAGATTCTTTACCATCTGAGCCACCAGGGAAGCCCAGGAGTGGGTAGCCTATCCCTTCTCCAGGGATCTTCTGACCCAGGAATCAAACCAGGGTCTACTACATTGCAGGCAGATTCTTAACCAGATGAGCTACCAGGGAAGCCCAGTTAATGCTACCGTGTTTCATTTTAAAACTAGAGAGTAACATCTGTTAGGTAAATGCCAAGTATTTGACAATGAGGAGGGAAAGTATAATTTATCAAGTGTCTACCAAGCTAGACTTAAAGCTGAGCTTTGGTGGGAGCTTAATTAAATGTGCTGGTTTCAATTGCAAAAAGCACCAAAAAGCAATACAGCAAAATAAGCAGTGAATTTCATCAAGGTTGAATTTTTTTAACTTTTATTTTACTCGATTTTATTCATTTTCACTAGAACTTGAAATGTGAATAATTCCCTAATGGCCAATAATGAAAGTAATGTGCTTGTGTAAATACATAGCTGTTTATCAAAACTGCAATAGATTCATGTATATAAATGTTTTATATGTGTATAACATATTGCAAAATTTAACATCTCTAATCCAATTCCAAGAGATTAGGAGTGGGCCCTATAAATTATGTACCCAATTCTGTTTATCTACAACTTTAGGAGTAATATCTCTTATGTTCTGCCTAGAAACACTTTCTGAGCATTTTGGAACAAAGGTGTAAATAACTAATTTTTCACTGCCACATACCACTTTGCAGGTAAAGTGTCTATTAAATCTCAGGCCATCATCACAAAGCAGAGTGACTTCTATTCATCAAGATTTGATCATTTACATAATCTACAGGTTTTATACTGTTAGTGTTTGAGCAGAAATTCACCTTCTATTAGAAGCTACCATTTAAAGTTCTTCAGACAGCCTGTATGCCTGGCAGTTTCCAGGCCTGCCATGTATGCTCATCCCATTGTCATTCATTCTTTTACTCATTTTATATTAAAAAAAAACTTATTTAGGGATTTTTAAATTCCAGAAACTGTTAAATACTTGGAGCATAACAGTGAAAACAGATAGGGCCCCTCCCCACTATAACTTTAAGTATGATGGAGATGGTGTAGATTCCAAAAAGACCCACATAAATGGAAATTTCTAATTATACTGAGCCTATTAAGAATCTGGTGCTACAGATAGTACAACAAGGGAGTCTGATTTAGTTAGGCAAACAAAGCAATTGAGTTGGGTTTGAAAGGTTATACTAGAGTTAAATGGGCTAGGAGAGGAGGAAATGTTTCAGGCAGAGAAAACTTAGCCTTAAGGCTCTATCAATAACCTTCATCCTAGAATCCCTTAGCAACTTCTGTTAGAACTTTCTGCCCTGATTTTGGGCTCCCAAGGAATAGATTTATCCCCAAATTATGGTTCAGATATCTCTGTAGTCAGACAATGAGGCATCTAGCACTTGAAATCAGTAATCCCAGTTCTCTAAGTAAACATTTTNCTTCTGTTAGAACTTTCTGCCCTGATTTTGGGCTCCCAAGGAATAGATTTATCCCCAAATTATGGTTCAGATATCTCTGTAGTCAGACAATGAGGCATCTAGCACTTGAAATCAGTAATCCCAGTTCTCTAAGTAAACATTTTAGTCACTCAGTATGTTTATCCATAAAAATTACCTCCTTGTGCAGGGAAGTCAATGCTTTTCAATTCCCTAGTCTTTGTAAGTATGAAACTCACCTGCAATATTAGGTTCAGAGTTTGAAAGCAGTTGCAGTAAAAAGAAAATGTGGCTGATATCTATTCAGAAAGTCAGCCTCAGTCATCAAGGTGCCAGATTTATGTGGTAGTTAACTGGGTGCATCTTCATCTTCAGGCAGCATGGACACAGCCTATATGACAACGACTCTTGGGAAATTATGAATATTTTTATTGTTACTGCTGTCCTGGGGACATATTGTTCTTCTTGGGCAAAGATGAGGACAGTCAGCAGGACATGTGGCCTGGCTTATTTGTCTCCTGAGAGTGATAGACTTGTATTGATCTCTCCATACTTTTTCTCCCACTGCCAATGTGAAATGCATTTCCAAGTTAACTGGGTGGAATTAGGAATCTCATCAGTGATAGCAGATCAAATACCACTATTCTGATTGTTCATCTTAAAGATTTTGAGCAATGGGTCCCAAACTAAGAAGTAAGGAACTAAAGCAGGTACAAGGTCAGGATATGAGAGTACCTAGAGGAACTTATTCAAAGTATGCATGCTCAGGTTCCTCTAATTCCAATGACTCCTTTGTACCCTCTCTTATAAAAACAAAAACCTATTTACAATGCCACTCTACTCTCTGTCTTCTTCACTTTTATGTGTGAACCTACCTGATTGCATGTATCATGTTTCATTGCAAGACAGGTGATACATAGATGGTACCTGGGTTTCCTGTTCCTGCCAGAACAAGTTACCACAAAGCCTTTGTGGCTTAGAACAACATAAATGTATTATCTTATCGTTCTGGAGGTTAGAAAGTGGGCAGGACTGCATTCCTTCTGGAGGTTCCAGGGGGAAATTCATTTTCTTACCTTTTCCAGCTTCTAGAGGTTACTTCTGTTCATTGACTCCAGGCTCTTTGCTCCATCTTCAAAGTCAGCAATGCATCATCTTCTCTGCCCTCTGGCCTTATGCTTCCCTCTTTTAAGGATTTTTGTGGTTATGTTGGGCCTGTCTGGATAATCCAGGATAATCTGCCCATCTCAAGATCCATCCTTAACCACATTTGCAAAGTTTCTCTTCCCATGTAAATTGTACATTCAGGAGTTCCAAGGGTTAGAATGTGGAAACCCCTGAGGGGTCGTTATTGTGTCTACCATAGATGGTAGGTAGATAGGTAGATAGATAGATAACAGAGTTTTAAGTAAGGGTACCCCAAATCAGACTATCAAATAGGAAAGAGCAAATCAACCAAAAAGGGTCAAAGTCCTGGCCTCAACTCCCCATTGTCATGAGTAATCAAAGAAGACCAGACCAATATGACAATGATCAGATGTCCTATGAGAATGATTTAAGACTGCCTGGATAAGAGAATGGACCAATAGATGGAAACTAAAGAAAAAATTTAGCTAACACAGTTTAAGGAAGAATTTTCATTCAGTCGTAATGATACAAAGATAAGATAGGTTGCTATTGAGAGAAATAAATTCCCTGTTATTCTGTTAAAATATATATGAAACTAATAACCATTTTATGGGGATATTGCAAAAGGGAATTCAAAAGTAGAAAGGGGCTGAAGTAAACAAAATTTATGATCCTTTCCAACCCAGGTCTCTGGGAACCCATAATGTGTTCATGTAACAAAAACAGGGGAGGGGTAAGTCACATCCCACGTGGAACTGTCCATTTGTGTGAGAGAGTAGAATGGCTAGAAGCTCAATTCTGGATTTGGTGGATCTACCTTCAAATCCTCCTCTGCACTACCTCATTGGCAATTTATTTAACCTTACTGAGCTTCATTTTCCTAATCTGTAAAGTATTTGTGTTGTGAACATTGAGCCTGATAATGTAGATCAAAAGATCTTAGCAGTCTCTGGCACAGAGGAAGCACTCAAGATGATAGCTATTAGAAGCAGATATTAAAATGCACATTAACTAGCACAAGCAGCTTGATCTTCGGTCGTAGAGCCACTTGAACACTCTGTCAGGTCTCTACCATCCTCACAAGTGGAGGAATTAGAAACAAGCAATAACAACAACAAAACCCCCACAAATCTCTGTCCTGACAAGCTTCATGGGCAGCACGCAGGGCCACTTACATAATGTTGGCTGCCACTGCACAGCTCGAAACGATGATCATCAGACTCGCCTGGATCTGGTAATCGGGGTACAGCAGGCGTTCACACCCTATGTACACCAGCACACCAGGTACACCAGCATGCCTGTCAGCACCCAGATGCACAGGATGGATAGCAGGGCCCCCAGGATCTCTAGGGATACAAGCACACAGACATGCATGCACAGAGAATGTGTGAACCACCTTAATCTCCCCGAGACTCAGGAGACATAAATGCTCCACCTCCCTACCAAAGAAAAGAGGCCACACAACACTTCACTTAGTCATTTACAAAGCAGAAGTGTGGATTAATTTTGGTACTAAGATGAGACACTTTCTTGTTGCGTTCATAAAATACTAGTTCATTATGCTTCATATTACTAAGTAATTTTCAGCAAATTTTTAAAGCATATTAATTGCTGCCTGCCCTTGCTGTTTTCCTGAGGGATTTTAATTTAAACAGGTGCTAAAATGATTGAAAGTTATTAAGAGATGAAATAATGAGACACAAAGGGTAAAATGTGTTTAGAAACTCTTAATTCTGCCATAAAACATTTACAACTTGCCAGCACTGTAAAATAGTAAAAAGGGAAGGTTTCAGAGGCTTAATGAAAATGAGTTTCATTTGCCAACCCAACATACTATAAATATAGAGGCAAACTCCAAGGTATGTCAACGCTCTAACTGCATTTTATAGGCAAGAGTAAGGAAGAAAAGTATCAGAATACAGATATTTGCATGAATATTTAAAGATAAGACAGTACTCAAGCTTCCCACTGAGTAAAGCCTACTTGCTTACTTAGAAGCTCTTCAAGCCTCATCTTGATCTTTCACTCAACCTTTTAGATCAGTTCTAAAACCCTACAAGGCTCTAGAAACACTTTGTGAGTCAGTGGTCAGGCACATCCCATACTTTTGACCCTCCCCCCTTTTAAGTAGAGCAACAGATCAAATTGCCAACATCTGCTGGATCATGGAAAAAACAAGAGAGTTCCAGAAAAACATCTAGTTCTGCTTTATTGACTATATCAAAGCCTTTGACTGAGTGGATCACAATAAACTGTGAAAAATTCTGAAAGAGATGGGAATACCAGACCACCTGACCTGCCTGTTGAAAAACCTATATGCAGGTCAGGAAGCAACAGTTAGAACTGGACATGGAAAAACAGACTGGTTCCAAATAGGAAAAGGAGTATGTCAAGACTGTATATTATCACCCTCCTTATTTAACTTCTATGCAGAGTACATCATGAGAAACTCTTGGCTGGAAGAAACACAAGCTGGAATCAAGATTGCCAGGAGAAATATCACTAACCTCAAATAGGCAGATGACACCACCCTTATGGCAGAAAGTGAAGAGGAACTAAAGAGCCTCTTGATGAAAGTGAAAGAGGAAAGTGAAAAAGTTGGCTTAAAGCTCAACATTCAGAAAACGAAGATCATGGCATCTAGTCCCATCACTTCATGGGAAATAGATGGGGAAACAGTGGAAACAGTGTCAGACTTTATTTGGGGGGGCTCCAAAATCACTGCAGATGGTGATTGCAGCCATGAAATTAAAAGACGCTTACTCCTTGGAAGGAAAGTTATGACCAACCTAGA
>SJYV01034715.1:497857-535424 GCA_006410875.1 Neotragus pygmaeus | reverse complement strand
ACATTACTTTGCCAACAAAGGTCCATCTAGTCAAGGCTATGGTTTTTCCTGTGGTCATATATGGATGTGAGAGTTGGACTGTGAAGAAAGCTGAGCACCAAAGAATTGATGCTTTTGAACTGTGGTGTTGGAGAAGACACTTGAGAGTCCCTTGGACTGCAAGGAGATCCAACCAGTCCATTCTAAAGGAGATCAGCCCTGGGATTTCTTTGGAAGGACTGATGCTAAAGCTGAAACTCCAATACTTTGGCCACCTCATCCGAAGAGTTGACTCACTGGAAAAGACTCTGATGGTGGGAGGGATTGGGGGCAGGAGGAGAAGGGGATGACAGAGGATGAGATGGCTGGATGACATCACTGACTCCATGGACATGAGTCTGAGTGAACTCTGGGAGTTGGTGATGGACAGGGAGGCCTGGTGTGCTGCAATTCATGGGGTTGCAAAGAGCCAGACACAACTGAGCGACTGAACTGAACTGAACTATTTACTTTATGTATAACAGCTTGTACCTCTCAATCTCCTATCCCTATCATGCTCCTCTCCCTTCCCTCTCCCCTACTTTATTTTTTTAGATTGCACATATAAGTGGTATCATATATTATTTTTCATTCTCTTTCTGTTTTATTTCACTTAGTAGAATGTCCTCCCTGTCCATCCATGTTGATGCAAATGGCAAATTTCCACTCTTGTTATGACTGAGTAGTATTCCACTGTGTGTGTGTGTGTGTGTGTGTGTGTGTGTGCCCATCTTATCTTTATCACCTCATCTTTTAATGGACACTTTAGGTTACTTCCATATCATGGAAAGTAAAATATTGTTGCTATGAACACTGGGTGCATGTATTAACTTTATCTTTACCTAAACTCACTTTTTATACTTAGCTTCTTCCTAAACAAAGTTATCCATGAAATTATATGTTTGATGTACTAGTTGATTTTCATCTATATGTCTATGGGGGTGCTGCCTAATATGGTAGCCATCAATCCAATGTGGCTGTTTAAATTTAAAGTGAAATTAAATATCCAGTTTTTCACTAGCACTAGCCACATCTAAATTGCTCCATGGCCACAGTGTACTATCTATTGTACTACATTTCTCTTGAAACAGAGAGTTCTGTTGAGCAGCCCTGGCCTTCTGGAGTGTCAATTCTCACTGACCTCTGTGGCTAGGAGGAGAAAGTTCAAGTAGCAATTTAAATTCTGAGTCCTCCCTGTGTTTACAAAACAGCTTTGACCAACGGTGTCAGAAAGGGTAAAATACATGTAAAAATTTATAAGGATCAATGATGGGTACTCAGTCAAAGGTAGGTGTTTTCCAAATGTGGTCCCTAATTAGGGACTGAAAAGTATCTTTAAATCACAATGTCACCAAGTCCTTTTATTGATGTTTATTTCCTCAATTTTCCCTCTCCCTCTCTTTCTCTGAATGTTAAAGGAAAGACAGTGCAAAACACCTCTGATGATAAATTGTTTGGCATAAAATTGTTGTTATTGTTCAGTCAAACCAAATCATGTCCAACTCTTTGCAACCCCATGGACTGCATCATGCCAGGCTTCTCTGTCCCTCACCATCTCCCCGAGTTTGCTCAACTTCATGTCCATTTCATCGGTGATGGCACTCAACCATCTCATCTCATGAAATTAGAACTTTCTATCATTCTAAGCATGAAAAGCCACAGTTCATAATCATCAGGCTACAACCTGTGGTCTGCGTCTAGCAGCACCTTTTAGTGAGGCTGTCTGTGTTAGCATGTTGTCCAAAGCTCTGCCCTCAGATCTGTTTCATGTTGATGTTCTCAACTGGTGTGAAAATATGGAGTTGTAACTCTTAGTATAAATGATTTTTACATTCAGCCAAAAGCTCCTCTTATTCCTCTGACATGAGAAATTATACAAAGGAGAAGTAGAGAGGCAGTATGTGTTGAAGAGATGGGTGGACTGTAAAAATGAGCCACAGTAAAAACTTCCCAGACTGTAAAGCCTCATCATTCCTGGTCCCCTTCCCAGACAGGAGCAAGCCATCACCCCATCAAAGACCCAGGTCTAAGGAGAGATGAAAAGTAAACTTTCCTCCCCTCTTCCTCCTCTTCCTGCTCCTTTTCTTGTGGTTGTTGATGGTTGTTTGAACAAGATATCCAGCTGAGCCATCCACTGAATGGCTAAACGCCATGTGAACTGGAAAGTCCATGTTCTATTCCCAACCCCTCTATGGGAAGTTCTTCAGTCTTTCCAACTCTCCGGGCTCTCTGTGCTTGATTTTGCAAAATGTCAGAAGCTTCACCCCACCCTCTCTCCCAGATGCCAAGTCATTTAATGAATAGCATCATGGCTGTTACCACACACTGAGATTCTCGGGCTGAGGTGGCTGCTAAAATGACGCATGTGCTCCTGTTGTCCCATCGGAGTAGAGGCCGTGAATCTGGCTATTAGTGGAATTAGCACTGAGAGTACACATTCCCACATACACATCTATTTCACTCTGTGCACCAGAGATGTGCCTCTAAGGGATTTTTCAAATGAAGCTTCGCATCACCCCTTCCATTTTCATCCTTGACTGGACTCTGCAGCATTACTCCACCTCGATGCTCATTTGATGAACTATACCTGCTCGGCGCCATCCAAAGCTTAGCCACTTGGAGGGGGGCTTTGATGACAGCCACAAGGAGAAGAGGCTGAGCAGGAAACTGGTCAGGTCAGTTAAGAGATGGGCAGCATCCGTGATGACAGCAAGACTCCCAGCAATGTACCCACCTAGGGGGTACCGAATAGGAAATGGGGTTAGGGCCCCATGGTGCCACCAGATCGTATGTGTCCTAATCACAGTTTAGTGAAAATGCCTCAGACTCACAGAACTGAAGACGAGAAAGGGTCTTAACTTGGATATAATCTACATCGTTTTGACAATTAAGGAAACTGAGATTGAGAGGGTGAGTAGAATTTGAACATGTAGAAATGCATTGTACAAGAGAGGCCATTCCTGGGGGAGCTAAGGTACAGAGATTAGAAAGTGGGGCCCATTTGAAGAACATTCTAGTTAGAGTAGGGCATAAGGATTCAAAAAGGGAAATATAATAGGATGACATTGCAGAGGTGCAGGCTGGATTGAAAGGGTCTCCAGACTGAGGACCTGGACTTTGTAAACCAGATGACACAGTCTGGCCCACTAATGTGCTATTGTTCGATGTGTAATTTTACTGTAGTCTTCACTACTTCCTTCTGCTCCATTAGTTTATCTTAACCACCTGGGCTTGAAATGAATACTGGGGAGGACTAAGAAGAAAGGACAGGCACCTCGCAATGAGATCCTTTTTAAAAATGTTTATTCTGTATTAGAACATAGTTGATTTACAATGTTGTGTTAGTTTCAGGTGGACAGCAAAATGACTTCGTTGTTCATATACATATACCTATTCTTTTTCAGATTCTTTTCCCATATAGATTATTATGGAATATTGAGTAGATTTCCCTGTGCCATACAGTAGGTCCTTATTGATCATCTAGCCTATATATAGCAGTGTGTTTATGTTACTCCCAAACTCCTAATTTATCTCCCCCCTACCTTCCCCTGGCTTCCCTGGTGGCTCAGAGAGTAAAGCGTCTGCCTGCAACACAAGAGACCCAGGTTCAATTCCTGGGTCAGGAAGATCCCCTGGAGAAGGAAATGGCAACCCACTCTAGTATTCTTGCCTGGAAAATCCCATGGACAGAGGAGTTTGGCAGGCTACAGCCCATGGGGTCTCAAGGAATCAGACACGACTGAGCAACTAACACACACACCTTCCCCCTTGGTAGCCTTAAGTTTATTTTATGTGTCTGCAAGACTGTTTCTGTTTTGTAAATAGGTTCATTTGTATCATGTTTTTAGATTCCATGTGTAAATAATACCATATGATATTTCACTTTCTCAGACTTATTTCACTTGGTGTGATCATCTTGAATGCAGCAACAATCCAGTAATGCACAGGAAGGGAACTCAGACCCTAGGAGACCTGCCTTCTTGTCTATTTGGTTTGTTCCCTGCACTTCCATTTAGTTCTCCGTTGAGAAAAGACGTCCAACCTCTAAAACAGAAGTCAAAGAGCAGCTTTGTGTTTTCTCAAACAGAGCTTGTTGCATGAGTGCAATAACCTTTACTGCTCTTGTTCCATCTTCCCAGCAAAGCGCTTCTGCTGATGGATTAGTCCTCCCAGAAGCTGTTTTTCACCTTGTGGATTGCAGAGTGATGGAGTCTGTCAGTCATCAGCCCCTCCATCATCAGACTCACCTTGTCTCGACTAATGATTTTTTAAAATGACATATAAGGTTCATAATTGCACTAATCCCCACAGATTGCTGGCTCTAGCTGTAGTTAATAACTGGTTTGTCAAAGTTTAATGGTCTGAAGCAAAATCGTCTTCAAGCTTGTTACTGAGCTGTCAGGGCAAAAATCAGAATGATTCATTAGCCAAAAAGCAACATTTTGCTAACAAATCAGCTGTCCTTCCAATTATCCTCTAGTGTTGCTCTGTCTGCCAAACTTGGGCCTGATAATAAAGCTGTGTTAATAATGCATTACTTTTTCCCAGAGGAATGACTGCATGCAGATAAGCAGCGTGCCACAGTCTTAGCAATGAGTGATGGTGATGATTCTGTATGCTAGGCTAAAATCGTAGCTTCAGTCAAGGAAATGACATCTTATAGGAGTTCTTCCACAGACTCAACCGAGTCAGGAGGCACCCGGGAAAGAAAAAGGACTTACTTTGGAAGAAGTATGTTTGTGTGGAGACCTGGGAACTGAGAACCATTTTACAACCATCTGAGGTTCTTATAAGAACAACCCAGAACACTGTGGGCCTTCATGCTGAATCTTATGGAGTAAATTGTTTTTAAGAGGTCATCTTGGCCGAACTGGCATTTGCTTCTGAAAGCATAGGGATATTATTGACAATTAATTGAATCATCCAGCCTGGATGTATAGAGCCCTTATGGTGCACAGTGTAAGGGTATGATGTACAAAGATAAATAAAGTGAAACGAAGCACAGGCCCTCTCTGCAGTGATCTCATCACTTGATGCTCACTGTCCAGAAGACAGGTGACATGAGCAAAGGGATCAGAAAGCCACTGTCACTGGGAGCCCTGAAGAACTTTCCACAGAAGGGATGAGTAAGAATTAACTAGAAAGGAAGTGTTTTTCAGGAAGAGATAAGAGCAGGAACAAAAACAGAGAGAAATGAAAGAACAGGGCACCTTCATTGAAAAGTAAAAGGGATGAACCTTTGCTGACAAAGGCCCGTATGGTCAAAGCTATGGTTTTTCCAGTAGTCATGTACAGATATGAGAGGTGGGCCATGATTAAGGCTAAGTGCTGAAGAATTCATGCTTTCTAATTGTTGTCCAGGAGAAGACTCTTGAGAGGTCCCTTGAGAGATTGCAAGGAGATCAAACCAGTCAATCTTAAAGGAAATCAACCCTGAATATTCCTTGGAAGGACTGGTGCTAGAACTGAAGCTCCAGTACTTTGACCACCTGATGCAAAGAGTTGACTCATTGGAGAAGACCCTCATGGTGGGAAAGATTGAAGGCAAAGGGAGAAGCGGGTGGCGGAGGATCAGATGGTTGGATAGCATTACTGACTCAATGGACATGAATTTGAGCACACTCCAGGAGACAGTGGAGGACAGAGGAGCCAGGCATGCTGCAGTCTATGTGGTCGCAAAGAGTCAGACACGACCTAGCAGCTGAACAACAACAGGAAGGGTGGAGTGTTGGAGGAATAATGGGCAACGAGACAGGAAGGGTGGCTTGGGCCCTTTGTAAGGTGTCACACGTCGCACTAAAGGACTTGAATGTTATCCCGTGGGAGAGAGGGATCTTTTTATGATTTTGAGGCAAGGTTATGGCATGCTCAGGTCTGTGTTTAAGCTGGAGATCTTTGCCAGTGACAGAGAGGATGACTCGGAGCTGGGAGAAGCTGGAGGTTCAGACACAGCAGGAATAGCCAAGGGGAATTACAATACAGGCGTGAAGCGGGGCGGCAACAGTCATATTCCTGGAGTACTTGACACAAGGTAGAGAGCGAGGCAGTGAGAGCAATGTAGGAGAGGTGCTAAGGACTGAGTCCTGGAAACAGACTCTTCTAGGGCCTGGCGGGTGGAGATGAACTTAGGGGCGAGGGCGAGGTTGGGTCTGGGTCTCATATTCACCCCAGATCTGAGAGTTCGTGTCAAGCACTCGTGATGTTTTTCATGAAGAGCAGAGACGTGCTGACAGGACTGAGAGAACTCAGTGTTCATCTGCCAATTGTAGTCTTGTGTCCTAGTACTAGACTACTCCCAATATATGTTAAATCATATTTTAAATGTTGTTTGTTTTATGAGTACCATTATTACGCTGTATTTAATGGTATGTCAGAAATTCATGATGTGATTATTTTTAAAGTATTTCAAACACATCACAGTTTGCTTTGGCACATTTTCTTAAATTTTTAGTACCAGGAACCTCAAAAAATATAAGTAACATAAGCCACTGAGACACTCTGGCTCTAGTACAAAACAAGTACCCTTGTTAATCAAGCTTGTGGTTGTCACACCACCCAGTAAATTTTCTCTCACTAAGAGAGAATGTTTTCTCCCTCTGAGATAACTTACCATCTTCCCCAGCCTGATGCCAGCTCTGTATTCCTGTCCAGCAAGCTAGTGCTTCCTTCATCCTTGCTTAACTCTTAACAGTCCTACCTCAGGATGTCTTTCCCTGGCCACTCTCATTTTCTTCCAGAAATGGCCATACTTGAGCTTACTTTGGCCACCTTATGCGTTTGGCCACCCCATGCGAAGAGTTGACTCATTGGAAAAGACTCTGATGCTGGGAGGGATTGGGGGCAGGAGGAGAAGGGGACGATAAAGTATGAGGTGGCTGGATGGCATCACCAACTCAATGGATGTGAGTATGAGTGAACTCCGGGAGTTGGTGATGGACAGGGAGGCCTGGCATGCTGCAATTCATGGGGTAGCAAACAGTCGGACATGACTGAGCGACTGAACTGAACTGAGCTCACTTCTGTGGGTTCTCTGTGTCTATATGTCTGTCTTCTTAAATACAGGTGCATATTTACATATGCAATATAACTCTGCTTAATAGCCTTTCTACAGTTAGGACCTTTCACCAGCAATCAGAAAGTATTCCAGTTCAGTAGGTTCAGAGTCCCATTCACAGTGGACACACTGATGCTTGTGGCCTCCTTTAATTCCTTCTTCCTCTGTGCTCTGTACCCTGTGGCCGGTTCTTTCTCTAAACACAGCTCTATGACCTTGTTCTCTCCTGTTTTAAATGTCAGTTACTCCCCAAGGCCTACAGAATAAATCCAGATTCCTCAGCCAGGCTACTCAGCCTTCTGGAACCCTCAACCACCATTCTGGTTTCATTCTCCACTAACTGTGTTGTACTCTGTACTACTGCCTCAGGTTCTCTCAGTTGCTAAGTCATAAAGACCCAACACAAACTACTTTAAACAGCAAAGTGATCATTTATTGGCTCAAATAACAGAATAAATCTGGGTGGGATTGGATCAGGTACAGCCTAACTGTAAGGTTCAAAAATCTTGTTGGGGCTCTGCTCTGGATCTGATTATTGCTTTTTATTTTTCTGCTGAAGGCAAACTTTCTCCCCTTCAGCAAAAAAAAAAAAAAAAAGGTCTCTGAGTTTATATCATTTCAGCATAGTATTTTAAAGGAAAACAAGAGTGCTTTTTCCCAAATCTCCTTGTATAAAGACCCAGAGACCCTGATTTATCCAGCTTGGCATCTCACATCCCACTGTGCCTATAAACTTGAAGGGCTGGGGCCAGAAGGACCAGAGCTGCCACCAGGGCAATAAGTATGAGAAAACCTTATTGGACAGGTAATGCCAGTCCACTGCAAACAGGGGCACCCAAATATAGCTACACATCAGAATCACTTGTCTTGCTTGTCCTGCTGCTGACCTACCCACTCAAAATCTTTCCAGGTGAAGCTGATATTTATGATCTCCTGGGCCACATGCAAGCCCCTGAATGTGAAAGGCCCTTCTCATCTCCCTCTCTGCCACCTTTCAATTCCTACTGATCCATCAAGGCCTTGTTCAGACCCATATCCTGCAGGAGGACCTTCCAGATTCCCAAAAGTCATCTGATAACACTACTTGTTTTCTCTGACTTGGTCAAAAATGGTTTTAGAAAGGCGTTGAGCTGTGAGTTGGGGTCTTGAATGATGGTCAGGGTTTTGACGAGTAGAGAGAATGAGGGGGCTCTTCCATATAAATCAAAAGGCATAAGCAAAGGTTACAGAGATCTTAAAGTGCAATGATTATTTTGCATAGAATGAATAAACAGCTGAAATAGAAGAAACGTCATATAGGGAAGTAGTAAAAGTAGCAGATTGATAGTTTGGCAGCCAGATGGTGGAATAACTTGAAAGCCAAAGTAGAATTTTTTACTTTGTCCAGGATGCCAGAGTTTTCCAATGTATTGATTTTTCACTTGGGGCAGCCAAGTAGAGCTTAACAAGGAGAAAGCCCCTGAGTCAGCCTCTTTCTGCTGCAAGGATACCTGTCAGTTTATCTCTGTGCTCAGGAAGATTTCCTGTGCTTGCTGTGATGGAGAAAATGTTGTGAAGGACTGAAATGGCAAAGGTGATCCACTGGAGAATTTTGAAGACAGAATTAGCACAAAGAGAGCAATGTTTTAGAAAAATTAGCTCAATATCAATACAATTCAAATTCCAAATGATTTTCTGTCAGTAGCCATTGAATTCCTTTACTGACAACATCACTTTCTTCTGACTCTAAAGCCAGATTTGAACTCAGAGACTAATTATTAGAAATGAGAAGGAAAGGGGGAGATTGATTTGCTTTCTCAAAGTGAGTAGCTTCTCATCTCCCCTCTAAAAATATGTCATTTAGAAACAAAGTGACAAAGCATGGAAAGGTACAAAGAGGAAACTGAGTTTTGTGAATGAGAGACCATCTCATTCCAGAATATTAGTTAGACATCACCCAGGGAGAGTATGTGTCTGTTCTCAACATCCACATGATTTCAGGGCAAAGCAATAGAAGAAATTAGTGGAGAAAACAAGCCAGTTTATGCATCCTGCGAGGTGTGTTCACATGGGGGTGTATGTGTGTTCGGTTGCCAAGTCATGTCCAACTCTTTGCAACCCATGGACTGCAGTACACCAGGCTTCCCTGGTTGCTCAGATGGTATAGGGTGGGGTGGGACCAGAACTTTATCTGTCAGTCAGTCAGTCAGTTCAGTCACTCAGTCGTGTCTGACTCTTTGCGACCCCATGAGTCGCAGCACACCAGGCCTCCCTGTCCATCACCAACTCCCGGAGTTCACCCAGACTCGCGTCCTTCGAGTCAGTGAAGCCATCCAGCCAGTGATGCCATCCAGCCATCTCATCCTCTGTCGTCCCCTTCTCCTCCTACCCCCAATCCCTCCCAGCATCAGAGTCTTTTCCAATGAATCAACTCTTCACAATAGGTGGCCAAAGTACTGGAGTTTCAGCTTTAGCATCATTCCTTCCAAAGAAATCCCAGGGTTGATCTCCTTCAGAATGGACTGGTTGGATCTCCTTGCAGTCCTGTAAGGCTATGAATTTCTAGAATATCACTTTTTCATATCATGTTTCAAATGGATTCTGTTTTTTATATTTTCCATTTTGTTGATCTCTTATACAAGCAATTGAAAATTATGTACAATCTCATGAATTTCCTTAATAAAAAAAAAGAATGCCTCTCTAGTATAGATATTAATGGATTTCCAGAGGGAGCTTTCCAGATTGGAGCTGCTAAAAGTAACTTCTTGGCAACTCTATCAAGTTAAGTCATTCATTCAAAAGACTTACCCTGGCCCTAGAAATTATATGGCATTAATTTTTTTTTTAATTTTACTTTACAATACTCTACTGGCTTTGCCATACATCGACATGAATCCACCACAAGTGTACACAAGCTCCCAATCCTGAATCCCCCTCCCACCTCCCACTGCACAACGTCTCTCTGGATCATCTCCGTGCACCAGCCCCAAGTATCCTGCATCCTGCATTTGACTAGAAGATTATTTACAAACTCTGGATTCATCTTGAATTTGATTAAGGGCCTAGGCTCTCTTCCCTGATGCTGGGAAAGATTGAGGGCAGAAGGAGAAGAGGGCATCAGAGGATGAGATGGCTGGATGGCATCACCAATGCAATGGACATAAACTTGGGCAAACTTCGGGAGATGGCATGCTGCAGTCCATGGAGTCGCAAAGAGTTAGACATGACTGTATGACTGAACAACAGCAACAAGCTCTCCTCAAGTTCTCTAGTTTTCAAAAGCTATGAAAGTTTATGTTTATAGGCCAGAAGACTCAATAGCTTGAAGAAACAAATTAGTTCTGATTGCTTGCTATTGTAGTACAAAAAAAGCTTAGCAAATTCTCCCTTAGTCTTAGATATTATTAATTTAGCACCCATTTGTGGTAATAAAGAGAAAATGAAGCCAAAATATCAGTAAGAGAATGTAACAAGTAATAGTGGTAAGAGTGGTATTGAAAAATGAAACTGTTAGTTTCTCAGTCATGTCTAACTCCTTGTGACTACCTGGACTGTAACCTGCCAGGCTCTTCTGTCCATGGAATTCTCCAGGCAAGAATTCTGCAGTGGGTAGCCATTCCCTTCTCCAGGGGATCTTGCCAACCCAGGGATCAAATCCAGGGATCAACCCCAGGTATCCCACATTGCAGGCAGATTCTTTACCATCTAAGCCACCAGAGAAGCCCCAAGAGTACTAGTAGCTTATGGCAAGCACTATATAGGTGGTTTATAATGTTATTTTTAATTATTTTGGTAAAAAAATTATAAATAACGTAGCATACCCAAACCTTTAGATTGTTAAATATACATAGCTTTGTTATTAATAAAAAGGATACAAATATATTAAAGAAGAATATAATTTAAGATATAAAAAGATGCAATAAGACTAAAACTCTGACAAAAGAAACATAGAGGAAGTAAAAATATTTTTAAAGCCAAGGATTGTGAATTAGAAAACGGAAGGAAAATTAAAATAATATATTCAATAAAAATATTTACCAATAAAATAAATAGACACCTACTATATGCAGGTCAGGAAGCAACAGTTAGAACTGGACATGGAACAACAGACTGGTTCCAAATAGGAAAAGGAGTACGTCAAGGCTGTATATTGTCACCCTGCTTATTTAACTTCTATGCAGAGTACATCATGAGAAACGCTGGCCTGAAAGAAGCACAAGCTGGAATCAAGATTGCCAGGAGAAATATCAATAACCTCATATATACATATGGCACCACCCTTATGGCAGAAAGTGAAGAAAACTAAAAAGCCTCTTGATGACAGNACTGAGCGATTGAACTGAACTGAACATGAGTTGAAATATGTAAAATTGCCATTTTTGTAGACCCAGCAGTTTCATATGATTTTACTTAGATATATATGCATGTGTGTGGGTGTGTGTGGGGGGGGGTGTGGGGGTGTGTGGGTGTGTGTGTGTGTTTGTTAGTCACTCAGTCGTGTCTGACTCTTTGCAACCCCATGGACCGTAGCCTGCAGGGCTCCTCTACCTGTGGAATTCTCCAGGCAAGATTACTGGAGTGGGTTGCATTTCCTTCTCCAGGGGATCTTCCCCACCCAGGAGTCCAATGTGGGTCTCCCGCATTGCAGGCAGACTCTTTACCATCTGAGCCACCAGGGAAACCCACACACATGTATCCATACTTCTAAAATGCATGTGTGTGCATGTGTGACACATTTAAAAATAAAAAGTTAAGTGTGCACATATTTTTCAAGTACTGGAAATTAGGTAGTATGTTCATCAAAGGTTTGTGAATTCCCAAGTACTACCCTTGACAATAATTACTTGACTGTAAATCAAAGCTTCTGGTATAAGTACCATAATAGCAGGGAATAGTGGATTACAACAAATAAAATTTTCATATTAAAAAAAAAATTTTGCTGCTATAAATTTAGATGTAAAGTTATGATCAAGAATTGCATGCATGTTATGTAAAATATTCACCTATTGATTATTTTATCTTATAAATCCCTTTTAAACTGCAACATAATTCCCCTTCCCCCAATATGTTGTCAGTATATTGTTTATGAAAAATGTCCCACCCTCCCCGACTAACTTTTGGCCCACTTAGGCCTACACTGACCACTAGGGGTTAATGGTCCAAATCAGATGCCACTCCACGTGAGTCACAAAATATGTATTTGGAAAGCAACACAGATCAAAAAACAAAACCCCCTGTCTTGTTGACAGTTGGTTTTGGTGGGCATTTTGCTGCTTATCCCAGTTTCCTAGGCAACCGGCTTTCAAACCATCCTGAATTACAGGTTGTCCTCTCCACCCACTCTCCATCACAAGCTTGTAGCAACTGAAGGGGCAAAATGCAATTTATAACAGTTAACTCTGGGAATAAATATTCTATCAGCCACAAGAACATAACCGACACAACCAAAGATCTGGTTCTGCTCCCCAATGCTAGCTGTTGTCAACAAAAATTTCTTAATAGGATTTTACACGTGGTAGCTAACACATCTGGAAAAATAATTTACACGTGTGTCTTATACTTGGTTTGCTATTTTACTTGCAGAAAGGATATGTGTACGCAAAAGCATTGTAATCATCCCTACACTCTAAAGTACTGAGTTCTCACAATCTGCCTTCCCCAAATTTAAATTCTTATTTCAGGAACACTTCATGTTGTTTGCATATAACTGTTCCTTACAAAGACATATGCAAATGTGCTTGTTTTTAAATACAAATGTGGATTTTTGCTCTGTTTGTAACTTTGTTGTTTGTGTGTAGAGGCAGTGGAATGGAGTGATTTTGTTTGTTTTTTAATTTCTCTTGTCCGCTTGACCAGACAGTGTCCTACCCCACATAAACAATAGCTTTGACTTCTGTCACCATTGATTAGTTTCACCTGTTTTTGAACTTCATAAAAATGGAATCATATGGTATTGACAGTGTGCAATATTTTGTATATGGTTTCCTTCTCTTAATATAATGTTTTGAGGATTCATGCATCAGAGTGGTTTAATGTATGGACTCTCAAATGCATGCGTGCTAAGTTGGTTCAGTCGTGTCTGACTCTTTGCAACCTCTTGGACTGTAGCCCTCCAGGCTCCTCTGTCTATTCAAATGTATAGACAGACTTAGTTTTGGTTTCTGGTTTGACCCTTTTCTTCTTTCCTTGAACAAGTTTTCTGACCTCTGTGGTTTTCAGTTGCTCATCTGTAAAATGAGGACATTATTTAGGATCTATCTTACAGAGTTCTTATGAAGAGTAAAAGAGAAACTGTGTATAACAGTACTCCATGTAGTATCTGCCATGTAACCAATTTTATCTAGATGTGAGCTGCTATATAATTGGTGATGTCTAAAGAGGAGAATGAAAAAGTTGGCTTAAAGCTCAACATTCAGAAAACAAAGATCATGGCATCTGGTCCCATCACTTCATGGCAAATAGATAGGGAAACAGTGGAAACAGTGTCAGACTTTATTTTGGGGAGCTCCAAAATCACTGCAGATGGTGATTGCAGCCATGAAATTAAAAGACGCTTACTCCTTGGAAGGAAAGTTATGACCAACCTAGATATCATATTCAAAAGCAGAGACATTACTTTGCCAACAAACATGCGTCTAGTCCAGGCTATGGTTTTTCCAGTGGTCATGTATGGATGTGAGAGTTGGACTGTGAAGAAAGCTGAGCACTGAAGAATTGATGCTTTGGAACTGTGATGTTGGAGAAGACTCCTGAGAGTCCCTTGGACTGCAAGGAGATCCAACCAGTCCATTNAGGCTATGGTTTTTCCAGTGGTCATGTATGGATGTGAGAGTTGGACTGTGAAGAAAGCTGAGCACTGAAGAATTGATGCTTTGGAACTGTGATGTTGGAGAAGACTCCTGAGAGTCCCTTGGACTGCAAGGAGATCCAACCAGTCCATTCTAAAGGAGATCAGTCCTGGGTGTTCTTTGGAAGGACTGATGCTAAAGCTGAAGCTCCAGTACTTTGGCCACTTCATGAGGGGAGTTGACTCATTGGAAAAGACTCTGATGCTGGGAGGGATTGGGGGCAGGAGGAGAAGGGGACGACCGAGGATGAGATGGCTGGATGGCATCACCGACTCGATGGACATGAGTTTGAGTGAACTCCGGGAGATGGTGATGGACAGGGAGGCCTGGCGTGCTGCGATTCATGGGGTTGCAAAGAGTTGGACACGACTGAGCGACTGAACTGAACTGAAGGATAATACCTCTAGCTGTCCAGTAGAAATTGGCCCCAGTCTTAGTAGAGGCTAAGAATTACTCAAGGAATGGGAGTAGAGGTTTCTGGGGAAAAGACCTGGGAACTTGAACCTGCCATTAGCTGGATGACTCTGAGTAGATGCCTCAAATTCTCGGGAATGAACTTTCTCAAATAAGAGATTTGTGCTGGCCCTCTCCTTCCCATGTGGTAGTAGAGTGCCATTCAGGATGTGTCCTCAATAAAGAGGACACAACAGGAGATAAAATGCAGACTCCATCAATGTAATCACCTACTAAAGATTCTAGACTTATGCATTCCCACACAGACTATGAAGGTATTATTTCTAGGGTAGCATTTTCTTAGCAAGGTGGTTATATGGTTATTACTACAGTGTGAATTTTTCAAAAGTTCCATCCAGGAGCTTGTAAACACACTGGAAATTTAATTGGATTGTATTTTAAAGAACATTATGAAAATTTCATTTTACTCTAAAGCGAACATGTATAAAAAGCATCTGCCAATATTTCATACTTTACTTGAAAATGTCCCGAAAGCCATCTGAGTTTTATTTTTTTTCTTGATAAATTGAGACTCTATAATTCCTTGGGCAGGGGAGGGGGTTGGGCATTTTTATTTTTAAAGAGTTGAGCTGTAGCAATGTTCCAGTGCAAATGCAACTTGTATTTGTTGAGGAAAAAAAGACTTGATAAAATATTGATACTAAAACAATAAAAGAAATATTTTATTAAGTGTGATCGATGCAAATAAATAATACAAAAATAAATAAGCAGTGTTTTAGTGGGGAGAAATATTGAGGCTAGGTGGTTTAAATGTTTACAAAGTGTATATTTTATTGATTAGTCTACATGTCTTATGCTTCCTTTCCCAAGTCTTCTTCAACCTAAACTAGTTAACCCTTAAACGCACCTCCTGAGTTACATATGATCGTGTCTTGCAAACTCTGGGGCAGTTTTCTGCTGGCTTCATATTCTCATCACAGTGCATGTCTCTCTTCTTTATTTTATTTGCACTGGCAAGCAAGAGAAGGCTCCAAGGACCTAAGTCATGATTTTAAGGTGCTGGAATAAGACAGGCAAAAAAAATGCATGCTTCCCAATATTCCAGCTCCTTGATCTATAAATGCACAGAGCATCACTGAAAACCAAAGCACTGAATTCCTAAATCTCAAAAAAAAGAGAGAGGGAGAAAGAAAGAGAGCCCTCTTTCATTATCTAGAATGCCTCCATTTAATTTTCATGAGCACAGTTTACTTTCGTTTAGTGAAGTCTTGAGGGGCTGATAATCCGTCCTAGGAGAAGGATCTTCACAGCAAGTCCCCAGATGAATGTCAAGAGAGCAAAGGCATAGCTCATCTCCTCCTCCAAATTGGGAAGCCTGGATTTATTTGACTCGAGGCTGACAAGCCTGCCTCTCAAGAGATAGTCCAGGAGACAAGACAAAAGCTGCCTCAAAGCTTTCCCCTGAAAGACTGAGCCATTGCTTTTTACGTCAAACTCAAAGTGCATCAGGGGACAGCAGCTGCGTTTTCTGCTTGGAAGCGCAACTACAGGGCATCTCAGCTAACTCTTCTCTTCTTTTGGTATTAGTGAATTTGTATCCAGTGAACCCACATTTTTAAATGCTTCTAATCCAATTGTAGCAAATCTCACCGCCACCGCCAGGGTAGGAGTCCTTTGAAGTTGCATCCAGTACAGCAAGTGAGGCATCCTATTACCTTTTGCACCCCAAGACTAGCTATTCATTCACCCAGATATTGTTAGTGAGAAATGATGGGAATGTCCATTTCCTTCACCGTCAGCTAACTCTGAAAAAGAAGAAAAATATATAATTATAATAAGCTAACAAATAGCACATCATTGAAAAATATTGCCTTTGGCAGCAGATTTTTATGTGCCTAAGATAATATTCTCCTTTAGCCTTCAGAATCTAAAACTAAGATTTTTCTCTGAGTTTGCACCAAAATTGTGATAATTCATCATTCACTGAATAAGCATTTCATTTTACATTTTATACGTTCAGATTAAACTGCTACAGAAATGATACCCAAGGCAAAGACAATGGCAATTAATGTCCTTCTATAGTTTAAGCTTTATTTATGCAACAAAAATCAATATGGCAAAACCATCTGATGAATTTTTGATAGAAGTTGGTTAGAATGGAATTTGTCATGACCTGCATTTCCTAGTCACAAGTTAGTTTCCAAGAGAGCTGGTAAATAGTAAACTCAGATACCCCTTGACCATTCTCTACTGAAGGAAACAGAAGGAGAAATGTATTCTATGATTAATGTAATGTCCCAATGAGTACTAACTCTCCATCACTTCTTAGAATCATCGTTGTTATGGATGATGCTGTCAGCAAATGGGGAATAATTCTTTTTTAATTTATTTTTTATTGAGGTAACTGGTTTAAGCATTATATAAGTTTCATGTATACAATATTGTATTTTTAAACATTATTTCAGTTCAGTTTAGTCGCTCAGTTGTGTCTGACTCTTTGCAACCCCATGAATCGCAGCACGCCAGGCCTCCCTGTCCATCACCATCTCCTGGAGTTCACTCAAACTCACATCCATCGAGTCGGTAATGCCATCCAGCCATCTCATCCTCTGTCGTCCCCTTCTCCTGCCCCCAATCCCTCCCAGCATCAGAGTCTTTTCCAATGAGTCAACTCTTCCCATGAGGTGGCCAAAGTATTGCAGTTTCAGCCTTAGTATCAGTCCTTCCAAAGAACACCCAGGACTGATCTCCTTTAGAATGGACTGGTTGGATCTCCTTGCAGTCCAAGGGACTCTGAAGAGTCTTCTCCAACACCACAGCTCAAAAGCATCAATTCTTCAGCTTTCCTCACAGTCCAACTCTCGCGTCCATACATGACCACTGGAAAAACCATAGTCTTGACTAAATGGAACTTTATTGACAAAGTAACGTCTCTGCTTTTGAATATGCTATCTAGGTTGGTCATAACTTTTCTTCCAAGGAGTAAGCGTCTTTTAATTTCATGGTTGCAATCACCATCTGCAGTGATTTTGGAGCCCAAAAAGATAAAGTCTGACACTGTTTCCACTGTTTCCCCATTTATTTGCCATGAAGTGATGGGACCAGATGCCATGATCTTTGTTTTCTGAATCTTGAGCTTTAAGCCAACTTTTTCACTCTCCTCTTTCCCTTTCATCAAGAGGCTTTTTAGTTCCTCTTCACTTTCTGCCATAAGGATGGTGTCATCTGCATATCTGAGGTTATTGATATTTCTCCTGGAAATCTTGATTCTAGCTTGTGCTTCTTCCAGCCCAGTGTTTCTCATGGTAGCATGCTTATCACCCCCAAATTTAGCTTTCATTCTGCACTATATAGTTAATTCCACTCTACCCATTCTGTCCTTCTCTGACCCCCTTTGCCTTCTGGTAACCAATACTCTGTTCTCTGTATTTATATGCTTGTTTTTGTTTGGTTTGCCTGGCGTGCTACAGTCCACGAGGTTTCAAAAGAGTCAGATACAACTTAGCGACTAAACAACAACAATATGAAATAGTTATATCTCCTTTTTAATAAGAATCAGGCCACTAAGGTGAGGTATACTTGTTAGTTCTAATATTTGAACATAGTGGAGTCATTGTCTGCCCAAATCTACCCTTTCCAATATTGGCTGATCAGATTACAGGCCTTGGGCATCCCACTTGGTCATTTCCTACTAATTCAAACTCTTTGCTTTGAAGATGCAATTTAAGTTCTACCTAATGGCTTAGACAGTAAGATATACTCACCTGCATTACCCTCTTCTGAGAAGATATTGCCCTCAGGGCTAGCTTATTTGACACCTGCATCCAACCCAGCCACCCAGTTTCAACTGATTTCACTGCTACACTAACCATTCAGTGTTGTGCTGAATGCACCCAGTTTGTAAATTTGGCTGCTGCAAGTACTCATTCTGTCCTTTTTACAAATTTTCAATATGTCAGTGAATACATTTGCTTCTTGGGCTTCCCTGGTGGCTCAGAGGTTAAAGCGTCTACCTGCAATGCGGGAGACCTAGGTTTGATCTCTAGGTCGGGAAGATCCCCTGGAGAAGGAGATGGCAACCCACTCCAGTATTCTTGCCTGGAGAATCCCATGGATGGGGGAGCCTGGTGGACTACAGTCCACGGAGTCGCTAAGAGTTGGATATGACTGAGCAACTTCACTTTCACCCCAATTTCCTAGCCAGAAAATGTTGAATGATACTACTAAGCCACTTCAGAAGACTCTTCTGAGTAAAAATAATCTCTTTCTTTCTTTAGAGATAANCTACAGTCCACGGAGTCGCTAAGAGTTGGATATGACTGAGCAACTTCACTTTCACCCCAATTTCCTAGCCAGAAAATGTTGAATGATACTACTAAGCCACTTCAGAAGACTCTTCTGAGTAAAAATAATCTCTTTCTTTCTTTAGAGATAACAAAATACTTCCAAAGTTTTTAATATTGTTAAATACATTAAATATTGAGAAGTCATTTATGGATAAAAGCAATAAAACATACCAAAAGTTAACATACCACCTCTATAAAAATTTTTTTAACATATTTTAACTTAAAAATAAGATATATACACAGCAAAACATCTTTAAAATTCAAGAAGATTGACAACGGATGGTAAATCCTCCTACCTAACATCCTAGGCTAAAATAGTGGGAATAAACTGAGTTTAAGAATATTCTGAATATTTTCATGGAATTTTTTGTGCATTTATGGGCACACATACACTAACTTTTTTTGCAGTCCAAATTAATGTGTATTTGAGGGATGACTTTTAAGCTTGTCAGCAGTTGATTCTTTACATGTCATTTCTTAATTATTAATCGACTTTCTTTTCTTCGATGGCTCAGATGGTAAAGAATCTGCCTGCGGTGCAGACCTGGGTTCAATCCTTGGTTCAGGAAGGTCCCCTAGAGAAGGGAATGGCTATCCACTTCAGTATTATTGACTGGAGAATTCCAAGGACAGAGGAGCCTGGCAGGCTACAGTCTTTGGGGTCACAAAGAATCAGACACAACTGAGCGACTAACACTTTCACTTCAGTTTTTTTTTTTTTTCTTTTCTTTNCCCTAGAGAAGGGAATGGCTATCCACTTCAGTATTATTGACTGGAGAATTCCAAGGACAGAGGAGCCTGGCAGGCTACAGTCTTTGGGGTCACAAAGAATCAGACACAACTGAGCGACTAACACTTTCACTTCAGTTTTGTTTTTTTTTTCTTTTCTTTTCTACAACAGTTTTAGGTTCACAAAGAAATTGAGTGGAAGGTGCAGATTTCTTGTATACCCTTGCCCCACATATGAGAAGCCTCCCCCATTCTCAACATCCCTCCCAGAGTGGCACATCTGTTTTACACCCAAAGTGTCTCCATTAGGGCTTACTCTTGCTGTTGTCCGTTCTATGGGTTTGGACAAATGTATAATGGAACGTGTCCACTATTATAGTAACATACACAGTTTCACTGACCTGAAAGTTCTTTCACACACACTTTTTATTTTTGAATTTTCAAGATTAATGTATTTATTTATTTTGGGCTGCACTGGGTCTTTATTGCCTCACCTGGACTTCCCCTAGTTGCAGTGAGTGGGGGCTACTCTCTAGGTGTGGTGCCCGGCTTCTCATAGCGATGGCTTCTGCTATGTGGAGCAAGGGCTCTAGGGCCCACGGGCTTCAGTAGTTGCAATGTGGGGGCTTAGTTGTCCGACTGCATGTGTGATCTTCCTGGGCTAGGGATCGAACCCATGCCCCCTGCATCGGCAGGTGGATTCTTACCTACTGGACCACCAGGGAAGTCCTACGCACACTTTTTTTTTTTTTTNGGCTTCAGTAGTTGCAATGTGGGGGCTTAGTTGTCCGACTGCATGTGTGATCTTCCTGGGCTAGGGATCGAACCCATGCCCCCTGCATCGGCAGGTGGATTCTTACCTACTGGACCACCAGGGAAGTCCTACGCACACTTTTTTTTTTTTTTTTACTTTATTATGCTTTACAATACTGTATTGGTTTTGCCATACATTGACATGAATCCGCCACAGGTGTACATGAGTTCCCAATCCTGAAAACTAAATTCACCCGATTTTTATGAGAGTGCTATCTGGTGAATCCTAAGGTTGCATCAATAATAAAGCTATTGTCTTTCCTTTTGCTCTTGCTGGGAGACTCACAGGCCTCTTCTCTCCCTACTGGACCAAGACAGTCTGATGGTTGTGGCTGCTGTCCCACAACCTCCATGAGCCAGCAAGTCCAGTTCCACATCCCACCTCATGTCTTGTTTACCAGCAAACGGAACAGGCTAAAGTTCACAGCACTTGCTCTTCATTAGGAGAAAAGTAAAAGAAGACAGCCAGAGGCCCCCAGAGACAACTCAGCTCTTTGTTCAGTCCAACAATTGATATTCATCTCATCCTCCTTTTCCTTCCAAGCCTTGATGACATTTCTGCTGCTAATGGCTAAGCCCCAAGCTCATCCTAAGCTCTAGTGAATTGGACAGACATGGTTCCTGCTTTCTAAGAATTTATAATTTAGGGAAGAACTGCCTTTGAAAAGCAATCCAGAGACTTCCCTGGCAGTCCAGTGGTTAAGACTTCCCTTTCCAAAGCAAGGGATGCGTGTTTGATCCCTGATCAGGGAACTAAGATCCTAATGCCTCTCAGCCAAAAAAAAACAAAAACAAAACATAAAACCAAAGCAATATTGTAGCAAATTCAATAAAGACTTTTAAAACGGTCCACATCAGAAATTTTTTTTTAAAAAAGCAATCCATTTGGTCCAGTACTGGGTGACATACNAAAAGACCTTGATGCTGGGAAAGATTGAAGGCAGAAGGAGAAAGGGATGACAGAGGATAAGATGGTTGGATGACATCACTGACTCGATGGACATGAGTTTAAGTAAACTTGGGGAGTTGGTGATGAACAGCGAGGCCTGGCATGCTGTGGTTCATGGGGTCGCAAAGAATTGGACAGGACTGAGAGACTGAACTGAACTGAACTGACATGCTGTGGAACAATTAAGCCTACCTGACACAACTACTGAGCTCACGCACTCTAGACCCCAAGTTCATCAATGCAGCCAAAAATAAAAATAAATCATGAAGATGGAAAAGAGCAATGTGAACTGACTCCCAAAGAATTCTAGCTCAGGGTTGGTCTAAAATGTTTCATTAGCATAAAGTGTCTTAGCTTGTAAATAGAGCCAACCTGGAATCTTTTCCAGAACACTGTTACTGATAAAGGTGATCAAAACTGGATCTGTCCTTTTCAAGTTAAGGCTTCATTATTACTTGCCATGGAAGCCAAAGAAAAGGACCATACTTGTCTTCTGCCATCTCTGACTCCCCATGACACTGGGCCTGTCATGACTTTGGGCCTCAGAGGTACTTGCCTGATTTCCAAACTCTGAGTGAGTTTCAACTTTAACTGAATTGTTTCCACTATTTTCTCTACATAAATTCACCAGAATTTTATCATCACCTAATAGCAGTGAAAAGATGAATGACTTAGATTGTTGTTCAGGTAATAAAAGCCCAGGCCGATGAATAGCTTCACACATCAAAAGAAAATGATGATGTCTTTCAAGTGAGATGGTATGCATAGAGAATGAACAGGATATGTTTGGAGACATTTACACTTTGGTTGACTGATCTCTTTTAATATGTTTGCACAAAAAAGAGAGGGGGAACGTGTAGTGAAATACTACTCCAAATCTACATTAGTTTGAGGGTTGCTGTAGGCTTTCAAGTTCTGAAAATATGACTTATCCAGTCTGGTAATGCATTGAGAATGCTCTAAGGTTTAAAAAAATGAGCTATTGATCTTAGAAGATTTTAATTTAGATTAGTTCACTTAAAAGTGTAATAAATGTCAGGGCTCACATGTTGAATCACTAAGGCAGCAATTATTTTAAGAGAATCAGTTGTCTGTGCTTTGAATTTAATAAAAATCTCTTTATAGAGCTTTTAGACAGTATTTGAAATAACCACATAACCTATCTGTGAAAAGATGTTTTGAGTTGTATGTCAAAAGTTGAAGAAAAATTACAAAGACAACTTATAGTTTTCTAAGACCAATAATAACAGATGGGCAGTTGCTTTTACTCTATTTGTGAGCAACTGTTGTTTTGAAAGGTTTTTTGTGTGTGAGAGAGAAAGAGAAAAAAGGGAGAGGGGGTACAATATCTGGACCCAGAAGGTTTCTGAGTTAAATTTGCAAGAGCTAAAATTCTTTACAAAGGTAGGATAATAGTAGTGACACAGTTTGGTAACCTCTAGCAAATGAATTCTTGCTCATGTTCATAAGGAAAAGGCAAATGTAATAAAAAGAGAAAAATTAGAGATACCTTGATGGTAGCATTAACTTGCAATTTTACCTTAAAAGCCAAATATTTAGGTTGAAAGGCCTTCTACCTCTGACTGTTTTTGGTTTCAGTGAAGATTTCATCATTATGGTTCTTGATTTGCTAGTGGCTCCCTGCTGAGATAAAGCCAGAGGGGTCTTCATCTCTAAGCTGAGAACTCTGGTTCTCCTTTTCATCTTATAAAATTCATTTAGAGCCATCTTTCCTGACATCTGTACATAAAGCAGTATAAAACATTACAATATAAATTACATCTGAGGCATTCATCTGAAATTCTATTTCACTGTTGAATAATTAAAAGTCAAAAACCTCTCTGTGGCTTTATAGCAGTCTCTATCAAGAATAAATTTTCTTGATAAGGCATCCTCCTCCCAAACAATGGAAGCCGTTGGCATATTCTGCAGAAATGAGTTTAGTTATTAATAAATCCTATCCTCTGGAATGTGACTCCATGTCTGAAACTCTTTGGAGGTGATATTATGTATTCAGAGTTCCCAGATTATCCACCCATTTACAAGTGTTGGAATTTAACATAAGTGCCTCCATGTTTTTCATTCATAAAATGATGTTGGGAAGTTACCCACCACACATGGTTGTGCAAGGATTGAATGAGTCAATATGAATGAAGTGCTCAGAATAGAGCCTGAGAAACAAAAAACACTAGGTGCTGGCTGTTAATTTAACTGTTATGTTTTGTGTTTTTCAGAAGAACCTTTCTGTTTCACATGAATGAGAAATTCTCCAAAGGAAAACCCTTCTAGGAGGACAAACATGATGATAGCTGAAAAATTGTTTTTCATTGTTTTATGAAACTTACGCCTTTCTATTTAGGGAGAGTGGTTCCTTTATTATTGGACTATAATTGCTTTATGGGCTTCCCTTGTGGCTCAGCTGGTAGAGAATCTGCCGGCAATGTGGGAGACCTGGGTTCTATCCCTAGATTGGGAAGATCCCCTGGAGGAGGGAAAGGCTACCCACTCCAGTATTCTGGCCTGGAGAATTCCATGGACTGTATAGTCCATAGTGTCGCAAAGAGTTGGACATGACTGAGTGACTTTCACTTTCACGATAATTGTTTTACAATGTTGTATTAGTTTCTGCTGTACAGTGAAGTGAATCAGCTATATGTATACATATATCCCCTCCCTCTTTGGCTTCCATTCCCCCCCCCGCTTCCTTGCCACCCCCAACTCACCCCCCATCTAGGTCATCACAGAGCACCAAACTGAGTTTCCTGTGCTTTGTACCATCTTCCCACCAACTATTTATTTTAGACACGGTAATGTATACTTGTTATCAATCCTAATGTCCCAATTCATCCCACCCTCCTTAAGCATCTCTAAAATGACCCAACATTAATCTTTGAGAGCCTAAAATCTACAAAGTAGTAGGGACAGGGAGCAGTGTCCTAGGCTTTGCACCTGCCATTTCTGTGTGGAAGGATTTTCTCCAAATCGCAGGATGCCTGGCCTCTTCTCATCACTTACTTCTCAGTTCATTTCCCACAGCCTCAATGAGCATTTACCCAACACTCTAGAAACTGACTCCCAACCCTTATCCCATCTTCAGTCCTGTAGCTGTAGAACTATCCTTCTACTTGTTGCTAATGAAAAGATTTCATCTGTTTATTTATTTAGCATCTGTCTCCCTTACCCAAAAAGAATCTCAGTAAGAGAAAGGACCTTGTCTTCTAGAAGGTGCTCAGTGCCTACTTGTGGAGCAAAAGAAAGTGATGATCATGAAAGAATGCATATGACATGAACATATACTGCTATTCAAAATAGCACAAGGCTCTTGAAAGACCTGAGGATGTCATCAGAAGGATCCAGGGTGAAGTGTGCACACGGGAAGAAGTAAGTTCCCTAAAAGGAACCAAGAGAACTGGAACAGAAGACTGATGGAGGGCAATGTAGGGGTGATACTTGGCAAAGATAACCTGTAGCTATTTTACAAGTTTTCCTGCAGTTCTAGGGAAGGCCCTCTTTCTGGTGTTCCACTGAGAGAAACAAAGATGGTGATTATCTTATACAGCCTAGAATGTAATTCAAATTGTCCTCATTCTTATTTCTGATGCTTCCTTAGTCATTCTGGAGGACTGACTTGGTCATCTTCATATAGCTATGGGATATTCCATGGCCAGGGAAGCATAACCTACAAAAGGATAGCTTTCTGTCACCCTGTCCCTACTCGTTTTCTTAGTAGCCCCCAGTCGGGGGCTCACGTGGCTGAGAATCTGCTGAAGTCGGAATCATGAGCCTCTGGCTCGGGAAACAGCCAGTTAATTCACTTTTTAAAAATGAAGCACTGTTTAATAGGAGGGCCAGGGATTTAAGGCTGACAGGGGTCAGCTTAATCTTTGATGGGAGAATTCGCTCTAGTGATTACCCCACAGCTTAAGTGTTCAGTCATAATACTTAATTCCTCCAGATTGATTTTCCAGATTCTATCATCACCAGATCGTTGCTGCGCCACCAAGTATACTCCCTTGGGTTCTGGTGCTCTGCTGTGGAATCTGATTAGCAGTTCAGAAGAAGGGCCAGTGGGGAGGGTTCAATTCAGTTCAGTCACTCAGTTGTGTCCAACTGTTTGCCACCCCATGAACCACAGCACGCCAGGCCTCCCTGTCCATCACCAGCTCCCGGAATCTACCCGAACTCATGTCCATTGAGACTCAGTGATGCCATCCAACCATCTCATCCTGTTGTCCCCTTCTCCTCCTGCCCTCAATCTTTCCCAGCATCAGGGTCTTTTCAAATGGGTCGACTCTTCACATCAGGTGGCCAAAGTATTGGAGCTTCCACTTCAACATCAGTCCTTCCAATGAACACCCTGGACTGATCTCCTTTAGGATGGACTGATTGGATCTCCTTACAGTCCAAGGGACTCTCAAGAGTCTTCCCCAACACCACAGTTCAAAAGCATCAATTCTTCGATGCTCATCTTTCTTGATAGTCCAACTCTCACATCCATATATGACTACTGGAAAAACCATAGTCTTGACTAGACAGACCTTTATTAACAAAGTAATGTGTCTGCTTTTTAATATGCTGTCTAGGTTGGTCATAACTTTCCTTCCAAGGAGTAAGCGTCTTTTAATTTCATGGCTGCAATCATGTTAGGTAGCCAGAATACATGGGTTCTGTGATAGTCCTTGTCAGATGAACATTGTTTTTCTCATCCAGATTTTAATTTAATTTCCCCTAACAATTATTTCCAGCTGTAGACAGGCAATATGACAGCACTTCCCTGGGAAACTTTATGAAACATAGAGGAAGAAAAGAGCCCCTGTTTTTAAGTGCTATGTGTCTGAATTCTCTAATTTGATGATGAAATAGACAAGGTGTGCATTCCCACCTGGAACTGGGTCATCACTTTTTAGTGATCTAGGGATGGATTACTCTACTACCTGTGGATGTCCTATGCCCCAGCTGCGCTGAGAGCTTGTTAAGGGAGCAAATGAGAAAAATATAGTCTCTAATCTGTTGTGTTCTGTTTTTACAAATCGCTTTGCTTTTATTCTTCTACCAATGTCCTCACCTATTGTCTGACCCTCTCCCAGAACAACTACATTATTGTACCAGGAATTTTAATGATTTTGTATATTATATCATCATCCTAAAGTAAACTTTTTGTGGGTGCAGGGGGAACCAAGACTGCATTACCCAAGAGTTTTTCCCAGTAGTCAAGTCCTTAAAAAGTTTTACTAAGATGAGTTGAATACCTAAACTGTCTACCAGGACTATCTCCATAAACACATAGCTAAAAAGCACTAAAACCTAACAGTGTGCTGGCGCCTTAACAAACCCGTTATTCACATCTCTGAATTCGAGAGATAAGAATGCCTTAACAGAGAATCATAATGCAGGCAATTGTTAAATCAGAATCAAATCCCAGTTTCTGGCAATGCAGCCAGGCACGATACACAGAAACTTCTCTAAACCTTCGATGTTGTGTACAACAGCAATCCTTTTCTTTTGGATGGCACTAACACTTTTGAAACTAGTTTCTCATCTGATCTTCACAATAGTTCCAGAGAGAGGAAAGGCAAACATTATTATCTCCATTTTGAAGATAATGCATTGAGTCATAACATAGATAAGTGACTTGGCTTCAGTTCTATAGCCAGCATCAGAGCAGAAAGTTGGCAACCACTAGCTCTCAGGGTTCTGGACTACTAGTCCATTCTTTTTCCAATAAACTCCACTATGACATATGCCTTTCTAATGCTACACTTTTCATATTTTCATGAGCACACAGATTGCCTGCAGATCTTGTGAATACACAAATTCTGAGTAAATATTGTCTGAGGTTGTACTTGAAATTCTGTATTTCTGACAAACTCCTAGGGGATATTGATACCACCGTCCTTCATACCTTTATATCTCCATTGCTTGGCTCATAGCAGGTGCCCAATAAATATTTGCCGCATTAATGAAATAAGGAATGACCAACCTTTCCTGTCCCACTTTGGGTGTCTAGTGCTGCTTGAAGGGCTTCACAGGTGGCATTAGTGGTAAAGAACCAGCCTACCAATGTAGAAAACATAAGAAATGGATCTTCAATCCCTGGGTTAGGAAGATCGAAGAGAAGGGAATGGCAACCCACTCTAGCATTCTTGCCTGGAGAATCCCCATGGGCAGAGGAGCCTGGCAGGTTACAGTCCATAGGGTCACAACGAGTCAGACATGACTGAAGCAACTTAGCATGCACAGTGCTACATAAATAGTTAAACGCTCAGGAAATAAGCAGTGAATTAATGAATTAATCTAGCAATCAGTGAAACAAGGTGCTGGCTGTGTAGAACTCCATGTGATCATAATTGATGAGAAAATAAAGGACTTGGAGAGCAGGAGCATTCCTGGGACACACCCCAGTGTTCACCCTGTGATAGCTTGTGAGTCCATAACACATTTTGCTCCCATAATTGCATCCATCAGAATATATCTTGACCCTGTAAGTAACATGAAGATTTTTTTTCCCCAAGTTCTTTTTGTGCTTTGAAGACACTGTCTCCCTAATATCCCCTGCCAAGACAGTGAAGTAAACCCATTTCGGCATTCTCATTTTTACTGTGGAAAAGAAGTCTGAGTTGCCTCCAGCCTTTCAGGCAGTACTGATGTTAGAACTTGGGTTTTCTGCCTCTCAGACCAGATCATGACACTTGGCTGAGTCTCTCGGAGTTTTTGCTCTGTTCTAACACTTTCATCTCCCAATAAGTCAAGGTGGTGAACAGGAGATTGCACTTCAAATGAAATATTTAATTGTTCTGAACTGAACTCTGAAAAAAAAGGCTCGATTCAGAGAAGGGATGCCTACAACAGAGCTTAATTAAAATGTTCTTAACAGTTGGTGAGATAGAGTGACGGAAACCACAGTAGAACATTTTCTAAGAATCCCACCTCTCAAGGTCTGGGCACAGGACACTCTCTCNGTTGACTCATTGGAAAAGAATCTGATGCTGGGAGGGATTGGGGGCAGGAGGAGAAGGGGACGATCGAGGATAAGATGGCTGGATGGCATCACGGACTCGATGGACATGAGTCTGAGTGAACTCTGGGAGATGGTGATGAACAGGGAGGCCTGGTGTGCTGCGATTCATGAGGTCGCGAAGAGTCGGACACAACTGAGCGACTGAACTGAACTGAACTGATGGAGTAAACCAGCATTGAGACTGGAATTTGGGGGGTTTAGAGTAAAACACTGTGTGATAGTTATCAACTTACTCAAACACTCAAAGCCTCATTTTAAAAGATGAGAAGGTGACATTTTCATAGAAGCATGAGCCCTGAATAGGAAGAAGAAGCCAGTCTCTCAGTGGGGAGGGAGATGAGATAAACAAGGACTAATCTAGACAAAAGAAACACCAGGTGCACTCAGGAAAGAACAAATGTTGTTTGAAAAAAAAAAGAAAATGGTTTGGTTGGAGGCATCCCATAACTGAAAGTGTATGAGAAAAGATACATATCTTATACTTTCTAGGAAGCTGCTCCTACGTCTAGCATGGTGACTCAATTTGCTGATAAATTGATTCTCTCTACTAAAACTTTAGCCCTAGTGTAAACTATTTTCTGATATTTTTAACCATATGCAATCATTTTCCACCAAATCTCTGTGCATCCAAGTAATTTCACTCCCCACTAGGTGTCCCTGGTTTCTATCATTGTAACAGGGAACTGTTATGATAGTCCCTCAAAAGCATTATACATTTTCACCTTTTCCCCTAGAAGCCGATTATTCATCTCATTCATCGCTCTGCTCAGAAGGTCCCCCAATTCATCTCCATCCTTCTGCTGCTGAGCTGACAAATGGAACAGCATTTTTTCTAAGAGTATTGCCGAGGACCAGAGGGACCGTCTGCCCAGTGTGCTGTGACTTGGAGTTTTATTGTGCCCTATCCCGCACAGTCTGTTTATTTTCTGTGACTGGATCCCATGACAAACACAAATGGGGTTTTCTGCCCTTGACTCCCATGCTATTCTTGCAGCCAGCTTTCCAGGATTTTTCTTGGCCACTTACAGTCTATTTCAGACATCCTTTCCCCAGGTGGTAGCGCACTTTTTTGAACTGAAACTCAGATTCAGTTCTGCCCATACTTTCTTCTATTTTATGTCTAGAGGCATTTCTCAATTATTTCTGTATTCAGTAGTGTCTTAGGGAATCCAGCCAACCTAAGCATCTAATCCTAAATGAATAGAATCAGAAATTTTTGACACTGCTGTCCCTCAGACAAAAATCCACTAGGAAAGCTGTTTTCCTGAGAAAGAGTTCAAAGCCAGAGGCAGAACATTTTGAGAACAGAATTCCAAGTGTCTTGCCTTGGAGTCTGGAGGCCTGGGTTGGGTTGTGTCTCAGTGTTCTGTGTGGCTTTGATCAGCTGATTTCCCCTCTCTGTTGCTGTTTCATCGTCTGTAAAACAAGGGCTGGAACACTTAGTGATTTCCAAACATTCTTTTAGCACTGGATGTTTTTTAGTGACACATTCATAGGCTATCCCAGTTGAATTCAACAGACCAGAATGGCACTGTTGGAATTTGGATTTGGGACAGGTCAGTCCGTATATCTCTTCATCCTCTGGATAGTCCTACATAAGTCCCTGGGAACCCTCAAAATATAATTTATAAACCACTAGACTAGATGATCCTGGCGGCCCCTTTCCACTCTCAGGGTCTGTAAGTAATAGGTTATACCTGAAGAAAAGATATATGCAGAAATGAATACAAGGGGGAACTAAACAGTAAAGGGTAAAGAGGCAAGATAGCAATATTTGAGGATTTCTTATGTCCAGGCATTAGTAAGCTTGAAAGGTGGCCATATGGCTTTCACTAATAGAAGGAGATTCATGTGGGTTGATTCCCAGAAAACATTTATACCATTACCATGGATCTCTCCCAACAGATAACCAAAACATCCCTGATGTACAACATAAATTATATTTCAATTATGTATCCAGATGTTTCCTTGATTACAATATGCCACGCACCCTCCACCATAAGACCATTACTAAGCAGTTATTGTTCATGTAGTATTTTCAATAGCAGCTTGGTCCTGATATGGGTTTGGGGAAGGGAGGAAGCCATGTATTTTCCCAAGACTCTGTCTCCATATGAGAAAGAAAGAAAGTGAAGTCGCTCAGTCGTGTCCGACTCTGCAACCCTGTGGACTATAGCCTNTTTCAATAGCAGCTTGGTCCTGATATGGGTTTGGGGAAGGGAGGAAGCCATGTATTTTCCCAAGACTCTGTCTCCATATGAGAAAGAAAGAAAGTGAAGTCGCTCAGTCGTGTCCGACTCTGCAACCCTGTGGACTATAGCCTACCAGGCTCCTCCGTCCATGGAATTCTCCAGGCAAGAATACTGGAGTGGATTGCCATTTCCTTCTCCAGGGGATCTTCCCAACCCAAGGATCGAACCGGGGTCTCCCACATTGGAGGCAGACAGTTTAACCTCTGAGCCACCAGGGAAGGACAAAGGTTTAAAATAAGACTGATGCAAACAGAGTTTCAGCCTTCATGGAGCTCAGTCAGCTCATAGTCTAGTGGGAAGTAAATAAAATTTTCAACTGATCTTAAATTGAAATACTTACAAACTGTGCTTAGTTCTATGAGGTAAACGTATATTTTTAAAAAAAATCCTGTATTATCATAGAATGGGCTTCCCTGGTGCCTCAGTGGTAAAGAACCTGCCTGCCAGTGCAGAAGATGTAAGAGACACAGGTTTGATCCTTGGGTTGGGAAGATCCCCTGAAGGAGGTCATGGCAACCCACTCCAGTATTCTTGCCTGGAGAATCCCCATGGACAGAGGAGCCTGGGAGGCTACAGTCCATGGGGTTGCAAAAGAGTAGGACATGCCTTTGCAACTAAATAGCAACAATCAGAATTGTTGAATATGAGGTCAGACTAGCAGAGGAAAGAGAGTTCAGGGAAAATTTTCCTAAGGGTGTGTGACAAGCTAAAATACTGAGCCACTGTAGAGAAAGCAACTCTCAATTCTTCTTTTGCACATTTTTGAGCTCATCTTTTCATCATCTCTTTCTCTTAACCTACCTCTGTAACCATATTTTTGGCCAGGGCTTCCCTGGTAGCTCACACGGTAAAGCATCTGTCTGCAATGAAGGAGACCCGGGTTTAATCCCTGGGTTGGGTAGATCCCCTGGAGAAGGAAATGGTAGTCCACTCCAGTATTCTTGCCTGGAAAATCCCATGGACGGAGGAGCCTGGTAGGCTACAGTCCATGGGGTCGCAAAGAGTTGGACATGACTGAGCGAATTCACTTTCACTTTCATTTTGTGGAAAAGGGGAAGGGAAGTCTTGATGTTACCTTCTCTCTTCTGTGTAGATAAGGTTTGAACTCCACCCTTTTCCAGCTGTGTGGCTGGGAGGAGAATTCGTCTTCTCTGCAGAAGTGCTAGTTTTGGTGAATGCAGTAGGAGACCACTGTCCTCCTCATCCATGTGTGTGGCAGACATTGTTAATCAATAGAGGTATTTATTCTAGCTGAACTGAGATGAGTGATTTTTACAATGCCCAGTTTGTTGCTTCCAAATAATTAGAGTCAAAAAGGAATAAACCCTAGGTCATATCCACATCCCACATTTCTACCTTACTGGAAAACTGGAACACAATAGATTCCATCTAAGCTTGGGACAACTGGATGTTTCTAATGTCGTGGTACACTGCTGACTTAGGAGTCATTTAATCTTCAGGTCAAAGAAATCTCTTTCAGATTTCTGGAAGTCAGACTTTGACACAGTTCCAGCCTCCAGGGAACACAAACATGTTATTTAATTAATAGTATAAACTGCTTAGAATAGTATTTGGCACTTAGTATTTGATTAAATTGACATAAATTGGGCTTCCCAGGTGGCACTAGTGGTAAAGAATCTGCCTGCCAGTGCAGGAGTGCAAGAGACACAGGTTCGATTCCTGGGTTGGGAGGATCTTCTGGAGAAGGAAATGGCAACCCACTCTAGTATTTTAGCCTGAAAAATCCCATGGACACAGGAGCCTGGCAGGCTACAATCCATGAGGTTGCAAAGAGTTGTACATGAGTGAGCACATAGCACATATACTTATTAAAAAACAATAAATAAATGTCAGTTTAAACTCTCATCATTATTAGTAAAATTATTGTAAGAGAAAGGGCAATACTCCCAGGCAGCAGTGAGAGTGGGGACCAAAGGCAGAACTGTAGCAAAGAATGAGGCATATTGTCCCGTACGCAGAGGCAGAGTTTTCTTATCAGTATCTTTTAAATTAATTTTTATTGGAGTATTGTTGATTTACAGTGCTGTGTTCATTTCTGCAGTACAGCAAAGTGAGTCAGTTATACCTACACATATAATCCATTATTTTATAGGTTCTATTCCCGTATAGGTCATTACAGAGTCTTGCATAGAGTTCCCTGTGCTATACAGTAGGTCCTTATTTCTACTTTACATATAGTGGTGAGTAGCTGGAAATCCCAATCTCCAGTTTATTCAACCCCCTTTCCCTTGGTAACCATAAGTTTGTTTCTTACATCTGTGACTCTCCATTTTGTAAACAGATTTACTTGTACCATTTTTTTAGATTCCACATAAAAGAGGTATCATATGATATTTATCTTTCTCTTTCTGACTTACTGCACTGTGTGACAACTCTAGGTCCATCCATGATGCTGCAAATGGCATCATTTCATTCTTTTTGTGACTGAGTGGTATCCCATTGTGCATATGTACCATATCTTCTCTATCCATTCCTCTACTGATGGACATTTAGGTTGCTTCCATGTTTTGGTGTTGTAAATAGTGCTGCAATGAACATTGGAGTGCATTTATCTTTTTGAATTATAGTTTTCTCTGAATATATGCCCAGGAGTGTAATTGCTGGATCATATGGTAGCTGTATTTTTTATTTTTTGAGGAACCTCCATACTGTTCTCCATAGTGGCCATATAAATTTACATTCCCTCCTTAGAGGGAATAGTCTTAGTCTTAGAGGATTCCCTTTTCTCCAGACCTTCTTCAGCATTTATTGTTTGTAAATTTTTTGATAATGGCCATTCTGACCAATGTGAGGTGATATACCTTTGTGCAGTTTTGATTTGCATTTCTCTGATAATTAGTGACATTGAATTCTTAGCAATATTTTAACCTCGCGTTCTACTTTTGCTTGAAACCTGCACCTCTCCACACCTCCCTTCCACACATAAAACCCAGGGGTCCTGGATATACTGGCCTCTTTGCTTTTCCAGGGCCACCAGGAACTGGGGATATTAAGGAAAATTATTCTAGCCTCTGTCTTTAGGGAACTCTCATTCTAGTGCATGCAGAGGGAGAAAAGTAAAGGAAAATAGTGAATAAAATAGATTCTGGTTTTTCCTTCATGGAGTTGGCAGTTTGGAAAAGGAAGATGTATTAAATAAACAAACACATAATTTAAAATGTACATAATTTCTACAAAGCTCAGTAACAAGAGTGCAAGGGAGGGAATGACAGGGAGCTCTAATCTAAAATTGGAGTATCTGGTTAATGAAGACTTCTCTGGAGAGTAGAATTTGAGCTGAAGATGGTCACTTTTTTTTTTTTGTATGAATACATGGTTTGTGGGATAATGTGTTCTCAAGGTGTTCCAATAGTTTGATCACATATAAGTTCATAAACATGCATTCAGATCAACCAAGACAAGTCAGTAGACCCTGTTCTCTTTGTCCTTCCCCTAATATTAACAATAGGAATGTTATTCACACTCTATTATAAAGCTCTGATAGAGTCTGAATACTTTCCACCTCACTGCCCAGCAAGCCCTCTATAAATATTGAGTATGTGACTAAATGAATGAATCAAGCAATGGAATTTTAGAAATGCTTGCTGAGAGCTTTTGACCCTCTCACTATCTCATGGGACATCATTTGTACAGCGTCATTGTCTTTTGATTCACTTGTGATTAACCCAGTTTGAAAAAGGGAGGAAAGCAGAGCGAATGCCAAGTGTGCTTATACCAAGCAAGTACCCTTCTAAGAAAAAATAGGAGCATTTTTCTAACAATATATCCTGTTCCAAGAAAGTTTTAGTTCTTAATATTACTCAAAATTATTTTAATAGGACAAAACAGTTGAGCAGCTAATAAAAAATAGTCCACCCCTAGTAATAATCAAACTTTAATAGTATATAAGGCAATATAAGTTCCTGCATCTGACTCAACAATTCTAGGGCCTATGGGCCATTGAGGAGAGAAATATTCTAGAAGAACCATGATTGGATAGGACTGATAAGAATGGAGACATATTCAGTTTATTTGGTGAGGACTCAAATTCCATCTCAACTTCTTGAATTTTTTTTTTTCTATTAATAAGAAAGCTGCTGACGTCAAGGATTCCAAAACTGTCAGCCACAGTCTAAGACGGGTCATGTAGTTGTCACCAGCTGCTTTGATTCTAACAGAAGGAGGATATCTAAGCCACGAGAGTATCTTATCTCATGACTAAGTGTTACCAACCACAGTTCTTGACCTTTCTTAATTAATAGAAATTGACAAGGAGACAGGCAAATAATTCAGGCAAAGCTGTAGGGCCCCTGCTGCAGCAGGAGAGAGCAAAGGCAAGTAACAGGTTCCCTTGCTTGTTCCCTGAGAGGGGCACAGTGAGCTGGTTCCTTTTATGGGTGAGGGTACAGGAGGATCCATGGGTTGGGCTGGAGGGGTAGTTTAGGTGGTTTGCCAACCCCTTGGGTGGTATCACGTGCAGGGGTGCAGGGGGCAGGCACTGGACCCTGCTTTTGCTGTGGCAGTTGAATTTTTGGTCTTTTTGTATCTTGTGGTCTATAGTTTGCCCCAGCCGGGCATGCACACAGCTATTATAAGTCCCATATGATTTCTTTGTATTTTCTTGTACCAGAAGACATTTGTCCAGGTGCAGGCACTGCAGCAAAGTGTCCCAGGTCTGAGATCACAGCCTTTCTCACAAGATTAGGAGAGAGAGGAGGCTGACTATTTAACTCTAGGAAACAGAGTCCTGGACTACCCTGATGGTCTGGTGGTTAAGACTCTGCACTCCCAGTGCAGGGGCCATGGGTTCCATCCCTGGTCGGGGAACTAGGATCTCACATGTGGTGTGGCCAGAAATAATAATAATAATAAAGGAAGCAGGGTCCTGTCCTTTTTCAAAAGCATGTTATTAAGAGCTTGATTCTATCAGCTCCTTGTAAGGATGGATTAGGAAGGAATGAGATGGATCACTAGCCTATGTTGATACCTTGATACCTTCAGTTAATTTAGGAAACATCTGAAACATATCTGCCAGGGGGTGGCAGGCAATACTAGAATAGAACCCAGAATAATCCGTGACAGACACTGACAATTTAGGTAAGTGGTCTCTCATGCCAGTTCCAAACAAGGAGATAGCACAGATTCCAACACTAAATGGAGCCTTGCTCCAGGCAGCATCCATACGAATCTTCCCTCACTGTCTCCCCGGGGCAACAGAAGCAGCCACCCCAACTTATGACAGAGTCTCACCTTAAGGACACTTGTTTGTGCACCCCAGGTTCAGCCTCTCACTTTCTACTTCATAGACTCAGTTCTCCTTCTCTCTCTCATCTAACTCCTTAGGTCTGGGCACTAGTGGTCACTCATTCAATGTCTGTTGAGTGAATGAACATTCTCATCACCAGCCTAGTTATCTGGGTCAGCAACAAAATTTGAAAGTCCCAGTGTAAAATGAAAATATGGGGTCTGTAGTTTGAAAACCAGAGGGCAAAGTCCCTTTCTACCATGTCTTCTCTCTCACTTTGTCGTGATGTTTATTTGCTACTTAATTTGTTCTCAGCAAAGAAAAATGTGAAATTGAAATTATTTGCATGAATTTTACTGTTTATCTTTTATGGTGCAATGACAGTTTTAAAACACAAATATAAGAGCATTTAGCTCATACATAGACTCACTGAAATTGCACAATTCTTATTTCTGTAGCTCATAGAAGCATTTGTATTTTATTCTTAACAGAACAGTGGAAATTGTGCACAGAATGAACTCAGCTGTTTTTATTTCCCTCCTTGTTATAATTCTACCAACTTCTACCTTAGATTATAGATGATTACGAATGAGTAAGGAAACTGAAAAGAAAAAGAACAATGGGTCATCCTATCTTTCCCCGTTCTGTTATCCTTTCAGCATAGGTGATTGGCTAATACAGGGAAGGAAATGAGCAAAATATGTATGATCAGATTTCTTAGGTTTTTATATTTCTTTGAATCCCATTACCGGTCATCGTGAGAACCCCGGGAGCACTCAGTCTAACACTCCATAATATACACAGTATGGTAGCAACTGAATCAGCCTCAAATGACCACCAATATCTAATCAACTGTATTCTTTTCACATAGCCCCTAGAAATATCTTCATTATTTTGTAAGATTTGTGTATGTGACTGGAGATAAAGAGGAGAAAGACAATGAGAGAAATACATGACAAGAGATTGCTGTGACCAATTTTTATCCATCATATTTCCAGTCCCACGGGTTCTAAATTGATTAAATATAAACATACCTCCTAACCAATGTGGCTTTTGCAGCTCTACAGAATTCATTTCCCTTACCACCAAGATAATTCAATTCAACAAATATTTATTGAGTTTTACCATATGCTTGCTGTGAGACTGCCAAGACCAGCTGAGGAGCAGGGCGCTGGCTGTAAATCAAACTTTCCTCCCTGGGAGCCACACGAATATTTATAAGCAAAGGGGAATAAAAGGCTTCTGAAAAGTCAAGGGAGTTGCTGTACAGGAAACCATGTCCCTGTATGTAGTGTGTGTGTGGAGACACACTTCCTCATCCTAACATTGGCTTTGTTAGTTCTCTTTGAAGATAAATTACAGAAAGGAAAGGGGACCTAGGGGCAAGTTAAGAGAGCTTTGACTTTCTGTCTTTGGACTCTTAAAGCTAGAAAGGTTACATCTGTCCTTGGACTCTTTTTTTTTTCTTTTTAATTTACTTTTTATTGAAGGATGGTTGCTTTACAGAATTTTGTTGTTTTCTGTCAAACCTCAACATGAATCAGCCATCAGTTCAGTTCAGTTCAGTTCAGTCGGTCAGTCGTGTCCAATTCTGCGACCCCATGAATCGCAGCATGCCAGGCTTCCCTGTCCATCACCAACTCCTGGAGTTCACTGACTCACATCCATCGAGTCCGTGATGCCATCCAGGCATCTCATCCTCTGTCGTCCCCTTCTCCTCCTGGCCCCAATCCCTCCCAGCATCAGAGTCTTTTCCAATGAGTCAACACTTCGCATGAGGTGGCCAAAGTACTGGAGTTTCAGCTTCAGCATCAGTCCTTCCAAAGAACACCCAGGACTGATCTCCTTTAGAATGGACTGGTTGGATCTCCTTGCAGTCCAAGGGACTCTCAAGTGTCTTCT
>SJYV01034715.1:464850-497272 GCA_006410875.1 Neotragus pygmaeus | reverse complement strand
ATTTAGGTCTTTAATCCATTTTGTGTTTATCTTTGTGTATGGTGTTAGGAAGTGTTCCAATTTCATTCTTTTACATGTAGCTGTTGAGTTTTCCCAGCACCATTTATTGTATTCTTGCCTCCTTTGTATATTGTTCCACTGGTCTATGTTTCTGTTTTTGTGCCACTACCATACTGTCTTGATGACTGTAGCTTTGTAGTATAGTCTGAAGTCAGGAAGGTTGATTCCTCCAGCTCCATTCTTCTTTCTCAAGACTACTTTGGCTATTCAGTGTCTTTTGTGTTTCCATATGAATTGTGAAATTTTTTGTTCTAGTTCTGTGAGAAATGCCATGGTAATTTGATAGAGGTAGCACTGAAGCTGTAGATTGCATTTGGTAGTATAGTCATTTTCATGATATTGATTCTTCCTACCCAGGAACATGGACTATCTCTCCATCTGTTTATTTCATCTTTGATTTCTTTCATTAGTGTCTTATAATTTTCTGTGTACAGTTCTTTTGTCTCCTTAGGTAAGTTTATTCCTAGATATTTACTTCTTTTTGTTGCAATGGTGAGTGGGATTGATTTCTTAATTTCTCTTTCTAATTTTTCATTGTTAGTATATAGAAATGCAAGTAATTTCTGTGTGTTGATTTTGTATCCTGCAACTTTGCTAAAGTCACTGATTAGCTCTAGTAACTTTCTGATACTATCTTTTGGGTTTTCTATGTACAGTATCATGTCATGTGCAAACAGTGCTTTACTTCTTTTCCAACCAGGATTCCTTTTATTTCTTTTTCTTCTCTGATTGCTGTAACTTGGACTTCCAAAGCTATGTTGAATAATAGTGGTGAAAATGGACACTTTTGTCTTGTTTCTGATCTTCTGAGGAATGCTGAAAGTTTTTCACCATTGAGAAGAAGGTTTGCTGTAGGCTTCTCATATATGGCCTTTACTATGTTGAGGTAGGTTCCTTCTATGCCCATTTTTTTAAGAGTTTTAATCATAAATGGCTGCTGAATTTTGTCAAAGGCTTTTTCTGAATCTATTGAGATTATCATATTTTATCTTTCAATTTGTTAATATGGTGTATCACATTGATTGCTTTGCATCTATTGAAGAATCCTTGCATTCCAGAAATAAACCCAGCTTGATCATGATGTAGAGCTTTTTGATGTGCTGCTGAATTCTGTTTGCTAAAATTGTGTTGAGGATTTTGCATCTATGTTCATCAGTGATATAGACCTATAGTTTTCTTTTTGTGTGTTGTCTTTGGTTTTGGTATCATGGTGATGGTGGCCTCATAGAATGAGTTTGGAAGTGTTCCTTCCTCTGCAATTTTTTGAAACAGTCTTAGAAGGATAGGCATTAACTCTTCTCTAAATGTTTGATAGAATTCTCCTGTGTAGCCATCTGGTCCTGGGCTTTTGCTTTTGGGGAGATTTTTGATCACAACTTCAATTTCAGTGCTTATAATTAGGCTGTTCATAATTTCTATTTCTTGCTTGTTCAGTCTTAGAAAATTGAACTTTTCTAGGAATCTGTCCATTTCTTCCAGGTTATCCATTTTATTGCCATATAGTTGTTCATAATAGTCNCACAACTTCAATTTCAGTGCTTATAATTAGGCTGTTCATAATTTCTATTTCTTGCTTGTTCAGTCTTAGAAAATTGAACTTTTCTAGGAATCTGTCCATTTCTTCCAGGTTATCCATTTTATTGCCATATAGTTGTTCATAATAGTCTTTTATAATCCTTTGTATTTCTGCATTATCTGTTGTAACCTCTTCTTTTTTCATTTCTAATTTTGTTGATTTGATTCTTCTTTCTTTTTTCTTGATGAATCTAGCTAAAGATTTGTCAATTTTGCTTATCTTCTCATAGAACCAGGTTTTAGTTTTCATAACCCTTATATTGTTTCTTTTTTCATTTACTTCTGCTCAGATCTTTATGATTTCTTTCCTTCTACTAACTTTGGAGGGTTTTTTTTTTCCTTCTTCTTTTTCCAGTTACTTTAGGTGTAAAAGTAGGTTGTCTATTCGATGTTTTTCTTGTTTGTTGAGGTGGGATTGTATTGCTATAAGCTTCCCTCTAAGACCTGCTTTTGCTGCATCCCATAGGTTTTGAGTTGTCGTGTTTTCATTGTCATTTGTTTCTAGAAATTTTTATTTCCCTTTTGATTTCTTCAGCAACCTGTTGGTTATTTAGAAACATGTTGTTTAATCTCCATGTGTTTGTGTTTCTTACAGTTTTTTTCTTCTTGTAATTGAAATCTAGTCTCATAGCATTGTGGTTGGAGAAGATGTTTGATACGATTTCAATTTTCTTAATTACTGAGCTTAGGTTTGTGACCCAAGATGTGGTCTGTCCTGGAGAATGTTCCATGTGCACTTGAGAAAGTGTATTCTTCTGCATTTGGATGGAATGTCCTGAAAATATCAATGAGATCTATTTCATCTAATGTATCATTTAAAGCTTGTGTTTCCTTATTAATTTTCTGTTTTGATGATCTGTCCATTGGTGTGAGTGAGGTGTTAATTGTGTTAATTATTGTGTTACTTCTATTATTGTGTTACTGTCAGTTTCTCCTTTTATGTCTGTTAGTGTTTGTCTTATGTATTGAGGTGCTCCTACATTGGGTGCATAGATATTTACAATTGTTAAGTCTTCCTCTTGAATTAATCCCTTGATCATTATGTAGTGTCCTTCCTTATCTCTTGTAATATTCTTTATTTTAAGGTCTATTTAGTCTGATATGAGGATTGCTACTCCAGCTTTCTTTCATTTCCCATTTGCATGGAATATATGTTTCCATTCTCTCACTGTCAGTCTATATGTATCTTTAGGTCTGAAGTGGGTTTCTTGTAGACAGCATAAATATGGTTCTTGTTTTTGTATCCATTCAGCCAGTCTGTGTCTTTTGGTTGGAGCATTTAATCTATTTACATTTAAAGTAATTATTGATATATATGTTCCTATTCCCATTTTCTTCATTGTTTGGAGTTGATTCTGTAGATCTTTTTTGTTCTCTTGTATTTCTTGACTATATAAGTCCTTTTAACATTTGTTGTAAAGCTGGTTTGGTGGTACTGAATTCTCTTAACTTTTGCTTGTCTGAAAAGCTTCTTATTTATCCAGCAATTTTGAATGAGATCCTTGCCAGGTACATTAATCTTAGTTGTAGATTTTTCCCTTTCAGTACTTTAAATATATCCTGCCATTCCCTTCTGGCCTGCAGAGTTTCTGCTGAAAGATCAGCTGTTAAGTGTATGGGGTTTCCCTTGTATGTTACTTGTTGCTTCTCCTTTACTGCTATTAATATTCTTTCTTTGTGTTTAGTCTTTGTTAGTTTGATTAGTATGTGTCTTGGTGTGTTTCTCCTTGGGTTTATCCTGTATGGGATTCTTTGTGCCTCTTGGACTTGATTGACTATTTCCTTTTTCATGTTGGGGAAATTTTCAACTATCATCTATTCAAAAATTTTCTCATACCCTTTCATTTTCTCTTCTTCTTCTGGGACCCCTATAATTTGAATGTTGGTGCATTTGTTCCAGAGGTCTCTGAGACTATCCTAAGTTCTTTTCATTCTTTTTACTTTATTCTGCTCTTCATAAGTTACTTCCACCATTTTATCTCCCAGCTCATTGATTTGTTCTTCTGCTTCAGATATTCTGCTATTGATTCCTTCTAGAGTATTTTTTTAATTTCAGTAATTATGTTGTTTATCTCTGTATATTTATTCTTTAATTCTTCTAGGTCTTTGTTAATTGATTTTTGCATTTAATCTATTTTGTTTTCAAGGTTTTTTTAATCATCTTCACTATCATTATTCTGAATACTTTTTCAGGTAGTTTGCCTATTCCTTCTTCATTTATTGGGACTTCTGTGTTTCTAGTTTGCTCCGTCATTTGTGGTATTTCCCTGGCTTTTCTTCTCTTTTTTTTAACTTACTGTGTTTGAGGTCTCCTTTTCCCAGGCTTCTGGGTTTAATTCTTTCTTCCTTTTCCTTTCTGCCCTCCTAAGTTTGGTCCAGTGGTTTGTGTGAGCTTCATATAGGGTGGGATTTGTGCTGAGTTTTTGTTTGTTTCTCTGACTTTCCTCTGATGGGCAAGGCTGAGTGAGGTGGTAATCCTGTCTGATGATGACTGGGTTTGTATTTTTGTTTGTTATTAAATGAGGCATCCTGCACAGGATGCTTCTGGTGGCTGGGTGATGCCAGATCTTGTATTCAAGTGGTTTCCTTTGTGTGAGTTCTCACTAGTTGATACTCCCTAGGGTTAGTCCTCTGGTAGTCTCGGGTCTTGGAGTCAGTGCTGCCACTCGAAAGGCTCAGGGCTTGATCTCTGGTCAGGAACGAAGATTCCACAAGTGTTTTGTTAGGGCATGAAGTGAAATTAAAGCAAATATCCAAAAATGAGAAACCAAAGATGAACCCGAGACAAATGGCAGTTACAAAATCAGATAAATAATAATTAAAATTATGGAATATACACATATACATATACACCCATGAGCAAAGTCAAAACATTCCAACAAAAATACAGTAGATTGACCCAGTGAACAAAGGAAATAAAAAATTATATTTACCAGTTAAAAACAAAACTAACTATAGCACAAACTGGAAAACAAGTAGGGAATAAAGCAATGAAAACAAAACGGACAAATATGTTGAGAGGAAAGGAAAGAAAGAAAAGAATATGCAAAGTTAAATAGAGGTAGAGGAAGAAGATTTATATATATTAAGATTAACTGCAGGGGGAAAAGAACAGTAGGAAAGGCAAACAAAGGAATAAATGTAGAAAAATATAATAGGTTTTAAAAAATTAAAATTATAAAAAAAGAGGAAAAAAAAAACAGAAGAAGAAAGGAAAAAGGAAAACTCCACAGAACTGCAAAAGCGCAACGTAGAGGCAGAGGTTTATAACAGCAGTACAAAGTGTGACTGAATATACACATATACAAATACACCCATAAGCAAACGCAAAGCAGTCCAACAGAAATAAAGTACAATAGATTGACTGGGCAAACAAAGGAAACCAAAAATTATATCTACCAGAACAAAACTAACTAAAGCACAAACCAGAAAACAAAACTAAAGCAAGGTGCCAACTGGGGAATAAAGGAATGAAGCAAAACTAACAAATATGTTGAGAGGAAAGGAGAGAAAGAATAGATATGCAAATTTAAAATAGGGGTAGGTAAAAAAGATGGCATCACTGACGCTATGGACATGAGTTTGGCTGAACTCAGGGAGTTGGTGATGGACAGGGAGGCCTGGCGTGCTGCAATCCATGGGGTCACAAAGAGTCGGACATGACTGAGCGACTGAACTGAACTGAAAGATTTATATACATTAAAGATTAACTGCAAGGGGAAAAGAACAGTCATAAAAGCAAACAAAAGCATAAATGTATAAAAAATAATAGGTTTAAAATATTAAAAATTAAAATTAAAGAGAGAAGAAAGAAAAAAAGTAAAACTCCACAGAACTGCAAAAGCCCAATGTAGAGGCAGAGGTTTATAACAACAATAGAAAATGTAAGCTTAATTAGATTTCATAGTGCCAATAAAATCGACAACTGCAACGGGGGGGGGGGGGAGAAAAAAAAAGTCCAAAAGAATCTACAGAACAATTCAAAACCTAAGAATAATAAATGTTTTTCTTGAGTCACTGCTGTCAGAGTCCTTTCTCTGGCTGGGAGTCACAGTCCATCTCAGCTCCCTAGGATGCTCTCCAACACTGTACTGATCTCTGGGCCTGCTGTGGGGGCAGCTCAGATTCTAATCTGCTCCTAACTCTTGTGTGTTCTTGCTCCAACAGCTGATGCCTCCACAGTTATCAGAACAAGTGTATTTTCTTTTGTGGGAGCACTCAATGACATTTTATGTATTCCATAGATACAGAGTCTGACTAGTTGATCGTGTGGATTGAATCTGCAGCTTGTACAGCTGGTGGGAAGGCTATGTGTCTTCTTCCTTAGCCACGCTGTCCCTGGGTTTCAATTGTGGTTTTATTTCTACCTCTGCATGTGAGTCATCTACTGGGGTTTGCTCCTGAGGCTGCCCTAGAGGACTTGGGTTTGCCCCTGTGAGGGCCAGATGTGGAAGTGGTGAAGCTGCTTGGGTCTCAGGGGTTCTGGCAGCTCCAGGTACTCAAGGGAGTTGGCGGCTAGGGCAGCAGGAAATATAGTGTTCTAGAAGGGTATGGCTGTGAAGAAGGCTGAGCGCCGAAGAATTGATGCTTTTGAACTGTGGTGTTGGAGAAGACTCTTGAAAGTCCCTTGGACTGCAAGGAGATCCAACCAGTCCATTCTGAAGGAGATCAGCCCTGGGATTTCTTTGGAAGGAATGATGCTAAAGCAAAATTCCAGTACTTTGGCCACCTCATGGGAAGAGTTGACTCATTGGAAAAGACTCTGATGCTGGGAGGGATTGGGGGCAGGAAGAGAAGGGGACGACCGAGGATAAGCTGGCTGGATGGCATCACAGACTCGATGGACGCGAGTCTGAGTGAACTCCAGGAGTTGGTGATAGACAGGGAGGCCTGGCGTGCTGTGATTCATGGGGTCGCAAAGAGTCGGACACAGCTGAGTGACTGAACTAAACTGAACTGAACTGAGAAGGGTATGGCAACCAGTGTTGACCAATATACTCCAGTATTCTTGTCTGGAGAACCTCCCTCCCTGACAGAGAAGCCTGGCAGGCCACAGTCTACAGGGTCATAGAGAGTCGGACACTACCAAAGCAATCCTGTGTGCATAGACGGAAGACTTTTTTTGCCTGTGGCAGCTCTGCCCCAGTGGGAGTTGAGCATGAAGGTGGCGCAGCTGCTTGGCTTGCCAGGACCCTGGAGGCACCAAGTGTGCAGGGACATGGACTGTCTCTGCCACAGGAGTTCTGGCCCTATCAGAGCCTTTTTTCGAGCCTCTTGTAGCTGGTGATCAGAAGGCCCCTTTGGCCAGTCTTTTCTCTGTAGTCTGCCTATTCAGGCACTTAGAGGGCCCCATTGCCTGGGGTCCTTCTCTGTTGTTGGGCCTATCAGGCACATAGAGGGCCCCCCCCCACCACCGGACTGGGGTTCTACTCTGTAGTTCGGCATATCAGTCACTTAAAGGAGAACCCTGGGTGGGGTCCTACTCTGTAGTTCAGTGCGTCAGGAGTTTGATGGGTCAGCTTCTCTATTGTTCAGCTGCAGATGCTGGCCTGTGGAGAGAGAGAGCTACAGTGAGGGCTTCACCTCCTATGCATGACTCAGCAGTATCACCTTGCTTCCATAGCTGCCCAGCTTTTCTCCACAGCATTTCCCACCACAATCTCCTCCCTCACATCCCCTTGATCTGTCACTCCACAGTCAACAGCAGCCCTCACCCTGGGATTGCTCCGCAATCCCTCAACTCCAGCTCCCAGCCACTGCACCTTCCAGAGGACCTGTGTCCCTATCTGGGGTATGTATGGCTGCGGCAAGGACTGTCTGATTCTCATTCCATTTAGACTGCCACAGATCAGCTGTTTCACTCTAAGCCTTCAGTGTTTCTCCCTGACTCAGACAATTGCCCCGATGTGGAGATCAGATCCCTGCTTCCGTTCTCCCACCAGCTGAGGGCAGGTCCAGTCCTACTAACACTCCTGTTTTTCCCCTTAGTTCCTTCATCCTCCTGAGTTTTGCGTGGTTCTATATATTCTTTTCCACTGGTCGGGTACTCCTGTCCACTCTCAGCTGGTGTTCTGCATGCACTTCTGGGTCTGAAGGTGTATTCCTGATGTATCTGAGGGAGATGTACTCCACTGATTCCTCCACCATCTTGTTCTCCTGCCTGTCCTTGGACTCTTAAAGCTAGGAAGGTTACATCAGGAATAGCTGGCTAGAAATTCTAGAAGAACTGCTATGGTTTTACCGGAGGGCAGGTGGCCAAACTTCTGCTGAAATAAAGCATTCTCATAACCTACTGGCAATAAAAATGAAAAAAAAAAGATATTTTTAGATTAATTGTGAACATAATCTGATTGCTTATCTTCTAGAAGTGAAGATAGAATTTGAGAAGAAATGGTTCTTCCATTCATTCATTCTAGAAATAATTTCTGAATTCCTATCCTTATGTCAAGCATTGGAACTTCAAACAAGACATTGTGTTCTCCAAGATGGTACTCTCAGGCTAGTGTAGAAATGTTTACATAAAAAAGCAATTGCAATACAATGTAACAAGTACATAAAGCTAAATATGGGCATTATAGGACATCCTGGGAGCTAACCCAAAACCCTTGTCCCAGCACTTAGTAGCTTCTAGCAGAGTGGATGCTTAAGAAATATTTGGTGAATGCATGACTGAACAAGTAAAGAAAATGCTCCTCAGAGGAGTTAGTAGTTATGGTTAGTCTTTCAAAAATGTGTTAGGAGTTATCAAGATTGTTCTATGCAGAAAGAACAAGTGCAAAATCCCAAGTGCCAAAGACAGAAAGGCATGTCAGAGAAAATCCAAAGAGATCACTGTGGTGGATTATAAGGTGTGAGAAGGTGAGAAATAAGAGACACGCCCACAGAAGTGAGCTTTAGGTGTCATCTAAGAGGAACTAGACTTTATACAAAGAGCAAGGCAGAGCTCCTGAAAGAATGAAAGAAGGAAAGTGCTGTGATTAGATTTGTTATTTCGGAAACTCACTCTGGCTACAGCATGGAGTATGGACTTTTAAAGCAGGTGCGCACAATTGGAGAGCAATGACCAAAATGTCACAAGTGTATAGGCTTGCAATTCCCTTCTAACTTCTCCCCAGAAACTAACACACTCCTCTCTGCAGTGGAGCCCTGGAAGGAACCCTCCTCTTCTCTCAGTAGGATTAAGGTTCCTTGCTGAGCAATCTCTTGTCATGTATTTCCCTCATTGTCTTTCTTCTCTTTACATCTGGCCATATAAACAAATCTTATAAAATAACAAGGATATTTCTATGGGTTATGTGAAAGCATAGGACTTCCCTGTAGCTCAAGTGGTAAAGAATCTGCCTGCGATGCAGGAGACCAGGGTTCAATCCCTGGGTCGGAAAGATTCTCTGGTGAAGGGAATGGCAATCCACTCCAGTATCCTTGGCCTGGAGAATTCCATGGACAGAGAAGCCTGGTGGGCTACAGTTTGTGGGGTCGCAGAGTTGGACACGACTGAGTGACTAACACACGCGCGCGCGCACACAGACACACACACACACACACACACACATGAAAACAATTAGTTCCCAGGAAGATGGAAAAGAGCATCAGAGAGATGATCCTGGGGTCTCTGGGGTTTCCAGACAGTCAAGGACCAAGTGTAACAAACCCATCCTTCTAACAAAATTTGATTTCAGAAATGGAATGTCTGATTTTAGCTAAAAGTAAGTCATTCAGTCAGTCATTTCTGACTCTTTGCGACCCCATGGACTGTAGCCCACCAGGCTCCTCTGTCCATGAAATTCACCAGGCAAAAATGCTGGAGTGGGTTGCTGTTTCCTTTTCCAGGAGATCTTCCCAACCCAGGAATTGAACCCTGGTCTCCTGCATTGCAGGCAGATTCTTTACCATCTGAGCCACCAGGGAAGCCCTGAATTTTAGTTAACCCTCTATTTTTAGGACATCAAATGTGAGAAACATTCTCAAAAAAACCATGACTCGACTCATTTCATGTATAGGGAAGAGAGAGAAGTTCCAGAGTGTTCGTTTATCCATCATCCCTTGTCAAAAATACTCAAATTCTGTTGGAGTTACTTTGTTCTTCATGCTTGCCCAACAGTATCTTAATCTTTCTTATATATCCACAAGAACTTTTCCTTTTACTTTTCTGAGATAAGAAAGACTGGATTTTATTGTGAAGGAATTTAATTTTTGATTAACTTTTTTACATTAGCACAGTTTTTGATATACAGAAAAACTGTGAAGGTAATCCAGAGGTTTCTCATATACCTCACATTCAGTTCCTCCTCTTTGTAATGTATATTAGTATACACTTGTCACAGTTAATGAGCCAATATTGATACATTACTGTTGATGAAAGTCTATCCATTATTTAGATTTAAAAACCAAAGCACTTTTAAATTTCTTTGTACAATTTCCTAAAGAAACTCATTATAACTAAGGGCACATTTTTGGAGTTAGTCTGCCTAAGTTCAATTCTGGGTCCACCTCTTAGCTCTGTATGCATGCATGTGAAGTAACTTCAGTCATGTCCGACTCTTTGAGACCCCCTGGACTGTAGCCTGCCAGATTCTCTAGGCAAGAATACCAGAGTGGGTTGCCATTTCCTCCTCCAGGGTTGCCACTTCCAGACCCAGGGATCAAACCTGCATCTCTTATGCCTCCTGCATTGACAGGTGGGTTCTTTACCACTGAGCCACCTAGAAAACCCCTTATTAGCTATATGACCTATATAATTCAACTCTCTGTATCTCAGTTTCCCCGTCTGTAAAGTGGGAATAATAGCAGTTCTTATCCACTAGGATTGTCCTGATAGTTAAATGACAATTCATAAGAACCCTTTAACACAGCCTTAGCCACAGAATGAAAGCTCAGTAAGTGAAAGTTATGCAGCTGATGGTATTTGTCCAGTTAGAAGTCTCAAATTTTTCTCAATATTTTTTCTGTACATACTCTTTTGTCCTATAACATTCTAAAAATAGTTTTAAAGTAGGTTGCTTCAGGTTTGAGTAACTGTGATTGTACTTCTCACACTCATAAATAACTTGCAATCCCATTTAATGTAAACATCAATAATGAAATCTCTAAAGGATAAGTGATTCCTACAAACTATTCATTACAGAGAGGTGAGTGAGTATAATGGTGAGAAGGATTGATTAGTAGATAAGAGAGACATACATTTTAACACTCACTATGCTGAATACAATGAATAATAGAGTGACCTTAAGAAACTTAATTACCCTCTTTTTTCCCATCTGTGAAAATGAGTTGCTGGGTGTATTTAATAATAAAGTGTATGTAAACTTGCCAGGTGGCACAATGGTAATGAATTTGCCTGCCAGTGCAGGAGACACAAGAGATGCAAGTTTGATTGCTGGATTGGGAAGATCCCCTGGAGTAGGAAATGGCAACCCACTCCAGTATTCTGGCCTGGAGAATTCTGTGGACAGAGAAGCCTGGCTGTCACAAAGAGTCGGATACAACTAAGCAACTGAGCACACACCCAAACTTCCTGGCACATAGCAACTACTCATAAATAAAATTATAATTGTTGCTTAACTTACTAAAACTCCAGGGGATAAAAATGAAGATTTTGTAGCCTGTTTCTCTTCTCTGTAATGTACACATTTGTTGCTGAAACAGAATGAATTCCCAACACCTCATCAAAAGAAATATTTGAATGTAGAAAAATAATCAATCTCTTTGGAGTTGATACCATTTGTTTCACATAGATCAGAGCTTCTTTGCCTAGTCTGAACCTCTATAATGTCATCAGGAAGGAATCGGACTTCCTTAATCCAGTAATTCTTTGGTTATTATTTCAAAGGAGAGAAGTCAAAGTTAGGTTCACATAAGGACTCCCTTCTTCATTATCCATGTGTTAAAATGTACTTGATTCCAAATAGCTCACGTAGAACCCAGTTATAAGTCTTTGTTAAAGAGACCATACTGGAATCAGAGAATCTTCCTATTGGCTTTAACTCTCCCATCTACCTACTTTGGAGCAACCATTCACACCTAGGAAAAGACTAAAATGCAAGGGTTTACAAAACACAAGAAGAACCAAAAACCTGAACTTCTATCTGGAATAGGCAGTCCTTCCTTAAGGGGACAAGAATGGAATGTCTAGAGAACACAGCTTGGCTTGACCAAGGCTATACAAGGAAGAACTGTGAGTGGGGGAAACCAGATGGTATATTCCCTTGGAACACCCTAATAAGCTTTTCCTTATTACTTATTTTAGTGTGAAACAAAGGCCAAATTAGATATATTAAGTCTTAATACCCAACCTGTACTACTCAGGAATTCAGCCCTACCACAAACACTAGGGATGACTTCTGCCACACTCGAGTGAAGGGCCATCAAAGTTCTTCCTACAGATAACTCAGAAAGAAATTCTGACTGTAAGATGCTGTAAGCATTGAGGCATAGGGAGCCAACTGCCCTAGTTCTCTCCTCTTCTCCACCTATCCCCCTCCTCCAACAAACTTGGGAGAATCATACAATATAGAACAGACAAAGAGCCCTGGTATACTTTGTTGGCCTGCAGTGACCTTGTCTATTAAGTAGATCATCACATTACTGACAGAGAAAATTACAGCCAAAATTATTTGAAGTCTCATGACAGAACTGAGTTATATACAGGCTCTATTATTTAATTTCTGTATTCTTGTCTTGGGACTGACAAAGGCTAGTGGGAACATTTTGAAGGTGGCCTGAAGCAGGGACTCAGATGCTTCTGGCAGAAATCCACCCAGAGGACCAAGGACATGGGTAATACTGAGAATATATGTATTAGTCAAAACAAACAAGGTCAGGCTGCAGTGGCAAAGTAACCCCAAATCTCAGTGGTTTAATACAATAAGGTTTATTTCTCACTTATGTCACATGTACACTTCAAATCTACAAGGCTCTGTTCCACTCACAGACCCAGATGAACTGAAGCTTTGCCATTTCATAGCTGTATCTTCTGGAACACTTACCTCTCTTATCAGCAAGAGAAGAGAAATTTCTCAGGTCAGGCTACCTTGGAAACAGACCAAGATGATTCTGTGCAGAACAGAGGTAACTCAAAATCGAAGTCTATGAGAAAAAGGGAAATTGGTTGAGCAAAAAAATTACTGAACATAAGTAACAACAAAGGTCTTGGCAACATGCAGGGAATTCTAGAGCTGAGATGGTTGCTCAGCATAGTTTCACCTTAAGTCAAAGGATCGGAGCACTTATTATCCCACCTCAATCCTCTCCATCAGTTCAGAGTCCTGGACTCCACGTTATTCTATGAGTGAGTGAGTGACAGTTGCTCAGTCGTGTCTGACTCTTTGTGACCCCATGGCCTATATAGTCCATGGAATTCTTCAGGCCAGAATACTGGAGTGGGTAGCCATTCCCTTCTCCAGGGGATCTTCCCAACCTGGGGATAGAACAAAGGTCTCCCACATTGCAGGCAGATTCTTCACCAGCTGAGCCACAGGGAAGCCCAAGAATACTGAAGTCGGTAGCCTACCCTCCAGGGGATCTTGCCGACCCAGTGTTATTCTAGTGTGTCCTGTCACCTGGCTTTCAGTTCTTGAAGTTGCCTACTCTCTTACTTCACATCACCATGATGAACATCTTTGCCTGGACACCTACCAATTACCTTCTGTTCCATCTTTCGGACAGGTCTCCCTAACCAAGTACCTTTTTGAATTTCTGATACCCTAAACCCTGAAACCCCAGAATTCAGCCAAGACCATTAAACTGGGAAAGAAAGAAAAACTTCTCCACCTTAACATTCTTTGTTAAGGAACATTTCTGTGATGAACTAGTTTTTTCTTTTAATTACTTGCTTCTTTCTCACTGTCCCTGTATATACACATTACTTTTTTATCATTAGGGAGTCATTACTTACTTCATCTAGGCAATGCCCTGTGTTTTAAGGACCTAGACCAATCATAATTAAAGCAGGGTATGGATCACTGCATACACAGCATTAGTCCTTGGACATGCAGTAGCTATTAACCTACTTTAATAATTGACTGAGACTATTGATTCTTTAAATATAGTATATGTTTCTATCTTAGTGGAACCAATTACAGTTTATAAGTCTGTTGAAGAATAGCTGACTCCTCAAAACTCAACTCGCTCAATCTCAGGGACTTGGGAGATAATGAATGACAACTAAATGACCTCTGACCCATGGATGAGAGGGGCTGGGCTACTGATTGAGTACAACTCAAATGCTCTATGAGTATTTCCACTGAAATGGTACCTAGGGATGGAGTATGTGAGGAGCAGGACAGTCTAATGGGACAGGCCATCATTATAAATCTACTGTGATTACCTACTTAAACCAGACTTCACAAATGAGTAGCCAGCCACAGACATAGTTTTGAATTAGTGCCCATCTTTAAAATTGGAAAATTTCTCTTAACGGTTTATATTCCAAGCATGAATCAAAAAGTCAGCCTTGACAGTGCTGAGCCATCCTTGTGGCAGTAACTGAGAGGTCAAGGAGGGGCTGCTTCCCACAGGACACTCACTCTCCAGGTCACGAGGGTGCCACGACTCCCCAGTGTTGTGGACTGAACTATGTCCCCCTCAAATCCACATATTGAAGCTCTAACCCCCAGTATGACTGTAGCTGGAGATTGGCTGTTTGCAGAGATAATCAAGGTTAGATAAGGGTCTTAAGGGTGGAGCCCTAATCCATTAGGACTGATATCCTTCTCAGAGGAGGAAGAGACACCAGGGATGCATATCCACAGAGGAAAGACCCCGGGAGGACACAGCAAGAGACAGCCATTGGCAAGTCAAGCGGACAGGCTTCAGGAGAAAGCAAGTTTGCTGACACCTTGATGTTGGACTCTGTGCCTCCACAGCTGTGAGAAATAAGTTTCGGCCATTTAAGCTGCCCAGCATGTGGTATTTTGTAATGGCAGCCTGAGCCGACAAAGACACCCCCTGTGCTATCCACACAGTCCATCACTGGGCCTGTGCTGTAGAGTTTGCACTCACGCCCCAATCATCTCGCTCATTCCCTCTCTGTGTCTAGGAGGAATTTCACCTGTGACCCATGGGACAATTACTTTGAGCAACAATAAAATGTAGATGGCTCTGAAGTTAAAAAAAAAAAAAAAGTGACTTTGGCAGAAGATATTGAAGTAGGTAAAATGAAAATAAGTTTAAATATTTAGGTAAAAACAGTTTCAGCAAAAGCAAACATCCCTCATACAAAACACTCCTCCATAGACAAAATTTTAACAGTTTTTAAAATTATATCAAGTTTAAGTTTCAGAAGAATATAGCAGTTATGATTACTGATTTTGAAATAAAAGGTGGAGGAAATTCTGAGTCCGTGTCTTGTCTGTGCCACCTTCTGATTCTGTTCTCTTGATCTCCATTTCCTCAGCTTAAAAAAAAAAAAAATAGTAGTAGAGGGATTTGTAGTGCCATCCAAGAACCTAGCAAGGGCCTGAAACCTGAAAGAGTAAAGAACTGAACCTGCTCTCAATTACAAATAACAGAAATTCCAGCTTAAGGTGGTCTGAATGATAGGGAATGGGCTCAAAGGCTGGAAATCCAAAATTGGGGTGGGTTGCAGGGTTGACTTAATCCGATAGATCCAACAAGCTCTGCTTCTCTGAAGTTACCTTAATTCTAGTCTCACTAAAGTGAAAGTGAAGCAGCTCAGTTGTGTCCGACTCTTTGCGACCCCATGGACTGTAGGCTACAGGCTTCTCCGTCCCTGGGAGTTTCCAGGGAAGAATACTGGAGTGGGTTGCCATTTCCCAACTTCATCCTCAGGCTGGTAGCTAAATGGCTATCACAGATCTGGGTTCTAAAATGTCTAGAAGAAACAAGTATGTTTTTTTCCCATGACTTTCTCCATAAGTACCCACAAATTTTTTTCATGCCCCATTGAGTCAAATGCTCCTGCCATTTCCTTGTTGCTAGGGAAATGTCATTATCTGATTGGCTTAGCCCTGGATTCCTAAAAGTGAAAGCGAAGTCGCTCAGTCCCTCAGTTGTGTCCGACTGTTTGTGACCCCATGGACTGTAGCCTTCGAGGTTCCTCCATCCATGGCATTTTCCAGGCAAGGTACTAGAGTGGGTTGCCCTTTCCTTCTCCAGGGGATCTTCCTGACCTAGGGATTGAACCTGGGTCTCCAGCATTGCAGACAGATGCTTTACCATCTGAGCCACCAGGAAAGCGGATTCTTGAACCCATCATTAGTAAAGAGAATGGTACTATGAGTAGTTTGAAACAAAGATCACTCCTAGAGTTCTTACCAGTTGGAGGGAGAGGTGGCAGAGGCCTTAACAAAATCTGAGTCCTGCTGTGAGGGAAGTGTTAGAAGCTGTGCAGGTGACCAACAGGGACCACTATACTAATATTTTCTTAGTGAAAGAAAGAGAAATCATAATTCGTGGAATTGAGGTCTTCTTTAGACCATTTTTTAATCTTCACATCAGTACTGTGAGGTGGGCTTTTTGATGCCCATTTCGTAAGGAACTACCAGAGAGAGGAGCATCCTGGATCACAAATCTAAAAAGCCATCAAGAGTCAGAGTCTGACCCCTGAGACTTTGCTCCTTTTCTGTACGATGAATCTAGCAACAGCACTTATCTCACAGGGCATTGTGAGAACTGAATGAGTTAATACATGTGACATGCTTGGAGAGTGTCTGGTACACAGTGAGGACGCAGTAACATCTGGCATTGTCCTAACTTCATTTCATGGGATCTGAGTTCATCAGTGGTAAGAAACGCCATTGTTTTGGTGAGACAGAGAGAGCGGCAGGGAGGGAAGGAAAGAAGAAGGAAAGAAGGAAAAGAGAAAGGAAGAGAGAGGGAGAGGAAGAAAGAAGGAAGAGAGAGTGAGGAAGAAAGAGAAAGACAGAAAGAGGAAGGAAGGCTATTAATTAAACTGTAACCCAAGGCATTCTTATCCTTTAAAATTTTATATGCATTGGCAGAATACTTTTGACTTAATGAAATATAGATTTCCTTATCATAAATCACCTTTGTGTATACATTAAAAGGAAATGTAACTGAAATAAATTGGTTAAGGTATTCCTAAAACTACTTCAAAATTCAGAGCTATAATCTTCATCACTTTTCCACTTAGTCATCAGTATCCAAGTTCTTCCCATGATATCATCCCTCAGTATCATGAAGAGTACTTTACTTCTAAATTAACTCCTAAAATCATAAAAAGCTTTTTCTGAGGGCCTTCCTTAACATGCTTTTGTAGCTATGTAGAGGCAATCTTCATGGACTCTGGCTGTAGAGAAATTGCCCATAGTCTGAACAAAAATTGATTTCTAGCAGTTGAAAGAGTACTCCACTACTGTCTCCAGGATTTTCTTGCAACCTTTTGACACCCATTCAGCAGCTTTTGCTGCTGACACTTTTTTTAAATTAATTTATTTTAATTAGAGACTAATTCTGTTCAGTTCAGTTCAGTCGCTCAGTCGTGTCCGACTCCTTGTGAGCCCATGAATCGCAGCACGCCAGGCCTCCCTGTTCATTACCATCTCTCGGAGTTCACTCAGACACGTCCATCGAGTCAGTGATGCCATACAGCCATCTCATCCTCNACAGCAGATGGCAAGAGTGAACGTTGACATTCTAGGAATCAGCAAACTAAAATGGACTGGAATGGGTAAATTAAACTCAGATGACCATTATATCTACTACTGTGGGCAGGAATCCCTTAAGAGAAATGGAGTAGCCATCATGGTCAACAGAAGAGTCCAAAATGCAGTACTTGGATGCAATCTCAAAAACGACAGAATGATCTCTGTTCATTTCCAAGGCAAACCATTCAATATCACGGTAATCCAAGTCTATGCCCCAACCAGTAACACTGGAGAAGCTGAAGTTGAACAGTTCTCTGAAGACCTACAAGACCTTTTAGAACTAACACCCAAAAAAGACGTCGTTTTCATTATAGGGGACTGGAATGCAAAAGTAGGAAGTCAAGAAACACGTGGAGTGACAGGCAAATTTGGCCTTGGAGTACAGAATGAAGCAGGGCAAAGGCTAATAGAGTTTTGCCAAGAGAATACACTGGTCATAGCAAACACCCTCTTCCAACAACACAAGAGCAAACTCTACACATGGACATCACCAGATGGTCAACACCCAAATCAGATTGATTATATTCTTTGCAGCCAAATATGGAGAAACTCTATACAGTCAGCAAAAACAAGACCAGGGGCTGACTGTGGCTCAGATCATGAACTCCTTATTGCCAAATTCAGACTTAAATTGAAGAAACTAGGGAAAACCACTAGACCATTCAGGTATGACCTCAATCAAATCTCTTCTTTCTTAGGTAATCTGAATGTAAGAAAAGTGGAATGATGACTATGGGCTTCCCTAGTGGCTCAGCAGTAGAGACTCTGCCTGAAGTGCAGGAGACCTGGGTTTGATCCCTGGGTTGAGATGATTCCCTGGAGAAGGGAACGGCTACCCACTCCAGTATTCTGGCCTGGAGAATTCCATGGACTGTATAGCCCACGGGATTGCAAAGAGTCAGATATGACTGAGAGACTTTCACTATCCACTATGAATTTGAAAATGTTGATCCTTGTTTTAGCCTTTTCCTTATAGACATATTTGTTTTGAAAAATGCGTAATTCCAAGAGATTTATTCTAAACCAAAAAGTCTATTTCTTCCACAATGACAAGGATCCTAACCTAGGACACAGATGGTAATGGAGAGGAACAGATGGAGTTATGTGATGTTATGAGGCCGATAAGTGGGTCTGACTCATTTATAGGTGATGAGTGATAAGAGAGAGTAGAGGATACTTCCCAGGGACCTGTATCAAGTGATGAGGAACATAGTAATGTCATTAACCAAAATACAGAAGCAAGAGAAGCTTCAAAAGACAACATGTGTCTCTATTTCTATTTTGCAAATTAGATCATTTGTACCATTTTTCTGGATTCATATACCATATTTGTGTTTCTCTTTCTGACTTACTTAATTCTGTGTGACAGTCTCTAGGTCCATCCACATCTCTACAAATGACCCAACTTCATTCATTTTTATGGCTGAGTAATATTTCATTGGATATATGTATGACATCTTCTTTATTCATTCTTCTGTTGATGGACATGTAGGTTACTTCCATGTTCTGACTATTGTAAGTGGTGCTGCAATGAACACTGGAGTGCATGTCTTGAAATATGGTTTTCTCTGGGTATATGTCCAGTAGTGAGATTGCTAAAACATATGGATACCCAGCAGGTAAAATACAGGTAGGATGAATTGGGAGATTGGGATTGATACATATAAACTATTGATATTATGTATAAAATAGGTAACTACCAAGAACCTACAGTATAGCTAGAGAACTCTTTCCCTTGTGGCTCCACTGGTAAAGAATCCGCCTGCAATGTGGGAGACCGGGGTTCAATCCTTGGGTTAGAAAGATCCCCCGGAGAAGGGAAAGGTTACCCACTCCAGTATTCTGGCCTGGAGAATTCCATGGTCTGTATAGTCAGTCCATGGGGTTGGAAAGAGTTGGACATGTCTGAGCAACTTTCACTTTCTAAGAGAGCCTGCAGTATCACTCAGGGAACTCTACTCAGTGCTCTGGAGTGACCTAAATGGGAAGGAAATCCAGAAAAGAGGGGATATATGTACACATATGGCTGATTCACTTTGTTGTACAGTAGAAACTAATACAACATTGTAAAACAATGATACGCCAATAAAAAATAATTTTTAAAAATTAAAAAACTAAAAGAAACCAAAGACAAAAAGAAAAAGAAAATGCACATTGTTTGAGGCATATCAAATTGAAAGTGCTTTTAGTTACTATCATTCAAGGAGGTGTTGAACAGATAATTTAAAGTATGGGCTAGAGCTCAGCAGGGAGAATGAGTTAGCCACAAAGATCTGAAGATCATCAATGTATTAGTGACAACGATATCTATGACATCAATACCCACTGAGGTAAGAATCCTTTGCATTTGATGGCATGTGGTGATTTTCTAAGCACATTTAAAATATAATATCCATCTGAGGTAGGTGGTTCAAAAGCAGTTATTCCCATTTTAAAGATGAGTACAGTAAGAACAAACAGATTCATGCTTTCCCAAATCCACATGTCCACTCCAAAACTCAGATGCAGTGGATCCAGTTCCAGTGTTCTTCTATTGTTTCATGTTGACTCATAATGAAACCATTGTAAAGTCAAGGGGAAGGCCTCGGGGCTAAATACTGTGCTCTCCAACTTAGGTAGACCTAGTCACTCAGAAGCAGATTTCAAATTCTCCATTGCATAAACTCATAACCACACACACAAACTTACATGTGCTTCATTCTGAGAGCACTGTAGGTACATCCTCCCCAGGAAGTACTGTACCTTCCTCCCACAGCTGACATCTGCCTGCTTCATGTTGTACTTTTAGAAGTCTCCCACCTCCTGTCAGGGAAAAAAATTTCCAGTTAACCAAGTGTTATGGCTCAGATGGTAAAGAATCTGCCTGCAATGCAGGAGACCCGAATTTGATCCCTGGGTCAGGAAGATTCCCTGGAGGAGGGAATAGCTACCCACTCCCGTATTCTTGCCTGGAGAATTCCATGGACAGAGGAGCCTGGTGGGCTACAGTCCATGTGGTCGCAGAGTCAGACACGACTGAACAGTTAACACTTTCTTTTTCACTTTATGTTGCCCTCTACTTGTTCTCTGGTGGCAAGAAGAATCTGTTGCCTTGTGCCGTGTACCTGAATTCATAAACATGCTGAGAGTACAGACCATCTGAGTAGACTTTCAGATCCCACATACCATCCTTCTATCCATGGAGGGCTGACGGGGAGCTTCTTGCTGTTGTTGTTGTTGTTGTTTAGTAGCCAAGTTGTGTCCAACTCATTGTGACCCCGTGGACTGTAGCCCACCAGGCTACTCTGTCCATGGGATTTCCCAGGCAAGAATACTGGAGTGGGTTCCCATTTCCTTCTCCAGAGGATCTTCCTGACTGACCCAGGAATTGAACCTTCATCTCCTGCATTGGCAGGCAGATCCTTTACCACTGAGTCATCTGGGAAGCCCTGACAGGGAGCTTAGGTGCACAGAAGAGCAATGTCAGTGACTGAATCATTGGAGTGTAAGATTCAAGTGACTCAAATCAGAATATTCTCTAACCTAAATTATATTTCACGAGAAACCAATTACAACTCTTAAGGAAATGGTTATTTATATTCCAGAGGGAAAGGGTTTTGAATATTTGAGGTGAAATGGTATTGAGTGAATGGGATGAATAGGATTTCAGAAGGAATTTTTATCAGAATTGGCCTATCTCAAAGCAAATAGCAAGAACTATTTGTGGAATAGGGAGAGGCAGTGAAGCAGCTCAGAGAAGGAAGCAAAAGCAGGACTACCCCACCCTGAAACCCACTAGTCTTAGAAGCAGTGTGTGCTCAACCATGAAGAACTACATCTACTTTCAAAAGTGCAACGTGAACATTTTTCAAGTAAAGCCACAGTGGTGGCTAGTGAACAGCAGTAAAATGATCGAGAAATCGAAAGATATAAAGCAATTTCAGCAACTGAAATAAAGCTCCAGACATGACACTGCTGTCACATCACAAGTAAATGTCAGACGCTGTATATTTTTATATATAGTGCCATTAAATTTAACGGGAATTTCCCATGCACAAAGGCCCTGGAGTTTGGGTACATGAAACAATGATTTGAATTGTTCATACCAAAAATGGACCAGAAGGGCCTCTACAGCCTTGGAAAGGTAGTTTGGGACCTGAGCCATTTTTCTTGATAGGGTTGGAGCCAGTGCTATCGGGCTAGTGGTTTATTAGGATAGTCTCAGTTAGACTTCCTTTATTTTAAATTTTTATTTATTTTTGGCTGTGCAGGGTGGTCATTGCTGCAAGCAGGCTTTCTCTAGTTGTGTCTGGCAGGGCTACTCTTATAGAGGAGCACCAGTTCTCGAGCTTGTGAGCTTAACTGCCCCATAGCACGTGGGATCTTCACAGACCAGGAATAGAAGCCGTGTCCCCTGCATTGACAGGTGGATTCTCAACCACTGAATCACCAGGGAAGACCCTGGACTCCCTTTCTTATTACTATATCCCTTCAATGTAGACACTGACAAAACAGCTCATTTAGATGGAAGATGAATGGGGAAAATGAAATCAAAGATAGGCGGTGACAAAAAAAAAAACTTTGTGGGAAACATTGAAGGAGAGTCAGAAAAGGGATTTAGGTAAGGAACATAAGGGCTTCCCTGGTGCCTGCAATGCAGGAGATGCTGGTTCAGTCCCTGGGTGAGGAAAATCCCCTGGAGAGAGAAATGGCAACCTACTCCAGTATTCTTGCCTGGAGAAGCCCACGGACCGAGGAGCCTTACCGGCTACAGTCCTTGAGGCCGCAAAGAGTCAGACACAACTGAGCAACTAAACACACACACACAAGGAACATTAAGAAATGGACAATCTTTTTGTGATGATTTGGTAAATTTTATTCTTGATTAGATATATGCTGGTATTAAATAAGAGCTATCTCTTTCAAAATACAAAAAGAAATAAATATAAGCATATTCTAATAGTGTAATTAGGAATAGACTTTTTAATGCCTTTGCTATAGTTTGCATTTTCCAAATAAGGATGTTTGTTTCTATGATGGGAAAAAAATGACCTAATTTAAATATACATGATTATTTTCTAATTAAAATCTTAAAGATCAGTCATCATCAGCTTTTTATAAAAATGGAACAGCCCAGAGCTTTAGCCTCCACACCACATTGCAGAAAAGAGCTGAATATGAGTTGGCAGATCTACTTCCAATGCCTTTAACCAGCTATAGTGTTTGGGTAAATCACTTTGAGTCTCTAAGCTCTGGTTTCCTAACAGGTAAAATCAGGACAGCAGTGGTAACCCACTCACTTCATAGAGATAGAAAGAACAGAGGATAATCTGTGTTTTCAACTACAGCACCATCTACAAAGTGTTAGTTGTGGTGTAAACAATACTAAAATGCACATTAGCTCAATCTCAGTTTATAAAAATCAGAGTCAGTTTATTAAAATCTTTATCTTGTTTTCTTTTTTATAGTGCATTATACTGTATTCTTGTGTAAGATAAAATGTGAAAGTACAAAAATATATATAGAAGAAACTAAGAATCAATCATAAATACTGTCGTCCAGGAAAAAAGAAAAAAACTACTGTTCATGTATTCTTTACCTTAATATATTGATTATATATGAATATTGCGTTAGTCACAAACTTGGTAGAAAATTGAATTCAAATAAAGATGGTTCAAACAAAGAGACTTCATGAAGGGACTTCTTTCAGAAGTGTGGCCAGGGAAGGTGAGGCACAGCAAACATAGCAAAAAATGGCAAGCTGTTGCATCTGTTTAGCCAAAAGCCAAAGGAAGAGAACACAGCTACTCGGCAGGAGTTGTAGTCAGAGAGTCACAGATTTGATGCCAAAGGAGAAAGAAATCAAACATCAGAGCACTTTCTTCTCCCACCGTCCAATCTTAAGCCCAAACCTTCCACTGGTCACAACCAATTGGAAGGTCACTGATGAAGAAGCACCCAAAATACAGTTTACAGAAGTCAGCCAACCCTTCAGGGAACACAGCAAGGCAGAGATGAGAGTGGAAAACCAATCTGACAGGAGACAGGAAATTAAGGATCAACTAATATGTACACAAAAATAGGAAATAAAATATGCAGATACCTTTGCAAATTACACTTTTAACATTGCATTACATCAATGACCATTTTTGTATGGTATTATAAGTTTTCCTGTGGCAGAATTTTTTTACGACTTGTAGCATTTTGTCAACAGAATATGTCATAATTTATTTGAAGTGTATAAACTATTTATTTTTTCTCCTCCAAATATTATCATGTATCAAAATTTTTATATTTATCCCATAATTGTATTATAAATTCCTAGAGTTACTAGATTATAAGGTCTGAACACATTTTAAAGTTCTTAGTACATATACCAAATTCTCCTCCGTATAATACACNTTGGTCACAACCAATTGGAAGGTCACTGATGAAGAAGCACCCAAAATACAGTTTACAGAAGTCAGCCAACCCTTCAGGGAACACAGCAAGGCAGAGATGAGAGTGGAAAACCAATCTGACAGGAGACAGGAAATTAAGGATCAACTAATATGTACACAAAAATAGGAAATAAAATATGCAGATACCTTTGCAAATTACACTTTTAACATTGCATTACATCAATGACCATTTTTGTATGGTATTATAAGTTTTCCTGTGGCAGAATTTTTTTACGACTTGTAGCATTTTGTCAACAGAATATGTCATAATTTATTTGAAGTGTATAAACTATTTATTTTTTCTCCTCCAAATATTATCATGTATCAAAATTTTTATATTTATCCCATAATTGTATTATAAATTCCTAGAGTTACTAGATTATAAGGTCTGAACACATTTTAAAGTTCTTAGTACATATACCAAATTCTCCTCCGTATAATACACGAGTGCCCATTTCAGTATAAATTCACCAATAGAAGGCATTTTTATATATTTAATTTTGCCAAATCAGTGAAAAAAATTGATCTTATTTTATAATTTTAATTTATTTTATTACTAGTAATATTGAACATGTTTTCAATTTCACTATTTCTTCTCTAGATAACTGATTCCTGTCTTTTCCTGAGTCTTCTTTTAAACAAGAAATCATTTGAAATAAAATATTTTCATGTCAATGTATTCTCTAGATGTTTTAGGTATAAATGTCTTGCTGCCACAAATTATTTTCTACCATTATCATTTTATTTAAATGTTCAAAACATAGCCGTGCTATGCTTAGTCATATCTGCCTCTTTGTGACCCCAAGGGCTATAATCTACCAGGCTCCTCTGTCCATGGAATTTTTCAGGCAAAAATACTGGAATGGGTTGCCATTTCCTTCTCCAGGAGATCTTCCTGACCCAGGGACCAAACCCACATCTCTTGTGTCTCCTGCATAGGCAGGCAGGTTCTTTATCATTAGCACAACCCGGGAAGTCCATATATTTGTAGGTGGATTCCAATTTTTAAAAATCTTAGAAACTTAAAATTCCATATTATTTTGTAATCAGTGAATCATAATTTGCTATTATAATCCACCACTGACTTCTGAAATGAATTACTTTACATTTAGGAAGGTAGAAAGATAGAATGATGATGGAAAGGTGATTTGCTGAAACCATATAAATTATACTTTTAAATAATGTCTTCTGCAGGTAAGCAAAGAAAGATACTAAGATCCTATGGCAGGTTGGAAAAACATGGCCACAGTATTTGCGACTACTCCTATCAAAATGCAGAATATATCCCCACCCTTAACTATGGGCTGGCTTGTGCCCTGCTTAGACCAATAAATAGAATGTGACAGGAGTGACGTCACGGAGATTCTAGAGCTTAGGCTTCAGGAGACTTCACAGCTTCTGCTTTTGCCTCTTGAAACATGACCCTGACCAGCCATGAAAGGAAGCTGGTTTAGCTTAGCAGATGCTAAGAGGCCACATGGAGAAGAACTGGGCACTTTTGTCTGCAACCAGCACCAGTAGCCAGGCATGTGAGTACGGCCATAGTGGATCTTCCAGGCCAGCCTGCTCTGCAATTGAATGCAAAATTGTGAACTGCTCAGGCAAAACAAGCAGTAGAATGTACCACCAGTCAACAGAATAATTGAAAAAAAAAAGTCATTGTTTCAGCCCTGTTTCTCGGCAGTCATTAACAGATATAGATCTCCTAAGAGGACGTCTGAGCCACTGATTAATACCAGCTTTATCCTGCAATACAGACACTGGAAACAGCTGAGCGTGAAAATTTTCTCCCTGGAGTAAATGAAGAAACTGAATGTGAAAGAATTATGTAGAAGCAAATAAAAGTCAAGATGTTTTAGTTTGGGGAAGGAAGGAGTGATTAATAAATTTAATTATATATGCAAACCACACCACAGCTGAAGAGTAAACCCACCTCCAGGGTGTGTGTAAGCTTCTTGGGGTCTCTCTGCCCATGGGCAGACCCCACTGCCACTGCACTCAACTCTAGGCAACCAAGGTGCCTCAAAACTCAGGACACAGACACTATGGGGAGACAAAGCCAAATGATTCATGGTTTTGCCCAGTACCATCAAATTCCAGAGCGGAAGCCTGAAGAATTTGAGAATTCTAAATCCAATCTGGCCTTGCAAGTTATGATGAAAGCGTACTTACCAAGATAAGAAAACATTTGAAGTTTGTTCATTTAATTTAAAACTAAAAAGTTTAAACTTATGTTTCCCAGGCCTTCATTGTACCCTTCTCCAGGCGCCCACAAATGTTAGAAGTAGTCCCTAGCCCTAAATCAGGGTCCACTGACCCCTAAGACCCCATAAGAATATTATTTCATGTTCAAGTGCTAACTTTTCCATCATTTGAATTTCAGTTGAACAAGTACTCTCCTAGAGCTTGCTATGTGTTGAAGATCGTGAAAGGTAATACTTGATAATTACTGAAATAACTCTTTGGTTAAAAGTAAATACCTCCATATTTTAAATTTTGGAAAACTGTGAGTTAGTTGTGCAATAGTTTATATAAATTTAAGAAATTTTGTTTGTGTTATAATCTGATTTCTAATCCTTTTTAAAGAGGAATCTGAAATGTAGATGGGGTTATAGCTGTTCTTTATAGTTTTCTATTATTGTGTGTGTTTTTCTTGTATGTTTTTTAACAATGCATTTACACTGCTCTGTAATAAAATAAAGAGGTAAAAAAAAAAAAACTCAAACAATATACAAAACTAGGAAAGTATTCTATGGCTAATTCCCTGAGCCAAGAAAGTATCAAAATGGATAGTGAGAAAGGAAAGACTCAAGAGATATTTGGGAAGAAAGTCAGACATGTCATGGAGATACATTAGAAGGTGAGAGTTGAAAAGTAGAGGAGGGGTCAAGGGCAGCTGATAAGAAAACAGAGTGGTTCATTAAGACGGGGCAAACAGTGAGTCAGAAAGTGATTGAGAAAAGAGAAACAATAATTAAATCTGCAAATGCTGCCTGTGCAGAACAGATGAGGTGGGAGAGAATACCACCACAGTATGACTCCTTCCAATTATTTAAAGCCATGATCATCCTCGTTTTGAAATAATCGCCCCATTTGCTCACTTTTAGCAAGTCTGTTTGGATCTGAAGCCCTTTCTTGCTTTTATTTGGCCTGACATTAGATTTTGCTAGTGAAATCTCCTCCCCATGCAACACTGCAGGCAGGCTCTGAGGAGCTGACTCCTAGAACCCCTGATGGAAACACCACTGGGAATGAAAACCGGGTTCAAGTCTGGCCGGCTGCAGTGCCTCCTGTTAATGGGTAGAAATGCAATATTCATTAAAAAGAATTCAGACTTCAGTCGTTCTAATGATCATGAAACTTCTTTCATCAATGCATAATAGAACAAAAAGATTGATTTTCATTAGGAATGACTTTCAACATTTTTTTTTACTTCTTATATAAAAAATAAATCTGTTCGAAGTCTTATAAGGTCCAAGGTATTTCTGATCTGCTTAGAAACAGTAGGTAAGTTTTTATGGAGTTGTTCTTCTCTTCTCCACTGTAATCAATTTGGAATATTCCAGTAGCTGGTGAAATTAGTCACCTAAAATTACTTTCCATTAAGAAGCCCCTCACTTCTCTTCCTCTGATCATTAAAATATTACTTTCGAAAAGGACATTTGGTTTGACTAGGACATTGCATAATTTCTATTTTTCTTCTATAGAAGAAATGAGGAACAGGAGACAGTCATCAATGCAATTACTACACTGCCCATATGTAGCCACCCAAACTTACAAAATGACTACTTAACATTTCCTAAGTGTCAACAAAAGAGTGAAAAGCTTCATCAGATTAAGTCCTTGCCCATCGGCACCTGCATTTTCAGGATGTCAAATGTGTGTCTATGACCACTTTAGACTCTAAAAACCTCCCTTGTGCTGTTAAAATGGATTCTTGTTAAACTTGAAAGCCAATCTATTTACACACTTAAAAGGGTAGAACAGAAGGGCCTGTAGAAATCACACAATCTGACTTGGTCAATTAGAGTGCCACATTCTCCCGGCCATGGTGAGTGATCCAAGGACTGGCACGTGACCCAGATCAGTGAGACACCTGAGGACTGAAGCTGAGACTGTGAGCTGGGACTCATGCATGCTGTCCTCTTCAGTTTACAAAAGTTCTGAGCGTAGTAAGTGAGTCATGTTTGTTAGTATGTACTAAAGTTTTACATATTGAATGAAGGAATGAAGAAATTGAGCCCTGCAGAGATGGCAGATTTTTCCCAATGTCACAGTAAGATGATAAACTGATAGAACTCTTTTAAAGAGATTTTTCTTAAAGTAAAAACGGGGCTTCCATGGTGGCATAGTAGGTAAGAATCCACCTGCCAATGCAAGGGACACAGGTTCGATTCCTAGTCTGGGAAGATTCCACATGCCTCAGAGCAACTAAGCTGGTGAGCCACAACTACTGAGCCTGAGTTCTCGAGCCCACGAACCACAACTACCGCAGGCTGTGCACCTGCAGCCTGTGCTCCCTAATGAGAGAAGCCCGTGCTTCTCTCACAACCAGAGCATAGCCCCTCCTCTCTGCAACTAGAGAAAGCGCTGGTGAAAAAGCAACAAAGACCTAGGGCAGCCAAAAATAAATAAATAATTTAAAAAAAATTTTTAAGTGACTCCAGCATGAAAATCATCTGTTGATATTTATGGTTAAAATCCAGCAAAGGAGGTCTGCAGGAAAAAACTGGATACAAGAGCTCAAAAGATGCTATCAAGCATTGGCTTCTCTTTATCTCTCAACTTTGCCTTTCCAGATCATTGGGAATTAGCTTCAGTCTCCACAATGTAATCTAGGCCAGCTTCTTCTTCATTGACAGAAGTTCCAGAAGGAAAAAAGAAAAAGTATGTGTCTTTCCCACAAGTCCTAGAACAAGCCTCACTGGATCTCACTGGCACTGGTGGGTCATGGGACCAGTCTTCCATCAATCCCTCTGGCCAGAAGACTGGATGTTCTGATTGGTCTGGTCTGTGTTACATGTTCTCCCTGATCGAGTGGGAGTCAACTCCATCTGAAATACACGGGGAGAGTGGAATCAGAGTGGTTCTTCAAGAGGAAAGCATCATTCTGTTACCAGAAAATGCTGGGTGGTTTCCCAGGTGGCACTAGCAGTGAGGAACCTGCCTACCAAAGCAGGAGACCAAAGAGACGCAGGTTTGATCTCTGGGTCAGGAAGATCCCCTGGAGGAGGAAACGGCTACCCACTCCAGTACTTTTGCCTGGAGAATTCCATGGACAGAGGAGCCTGGTGGGCTACAGTCCGTGGGGTCACAAAGAGTTGGACACAGCTGAGCAACTAACACACAAAGATCACAGAAGCCCACAGCAAGAAGCATCTGGGGCACCCGGTCCCTGACTTCAAGAAAGGAGCTATTTCTACTACTTCTCCTTATCTTGTGACTAAAAATCTCTGAATAAGCTTTGAGAAAGAGAAGATAGCAAATCATCAATCAGTGGATGGTGTAGGGAGACTCGGTAGACTAATTCCTAAAACCACAGAGCTCTCTAACTAGCTTGCTTATTCCTCAGGGCCACTGAGCAGTGGGACAGGAAAAGAAAGGGCTCGCCTTCTTGCACCCACTTCCTAGTCTTGTTTGGGCTGATGTCTCTTCCCCTGAATTGCTGTTCCACTCAGTGTGAGGGTGCAAGTTTGACGTCTGCAGGTCTATGAGAGTTAGAAAGAAGATGGTTCCTCCTATACCCAAGGTAAAACCTTCCTTTATTCTGTATTATGTGTTTCACTAGCATATGAATTAATAAGTAAAAGCAGAGAGGTGAAACATCAATCAAGAGCAAACAGGGGACCCAAATGAAGTGCTGAGGAAAGGATGGTAGCAGTGACAGATGGGGCAATGGGATCCATCAGTAGCAAGCTTCCCAGTTTTGTCAGTTTTGCTGAGGGCCAGTCAGAACAGCCTCTGCCAGCCCTAGCCCTGTGTATACTTGGGAGTTTTATATTCCAGAGGACATCTTCTTCGACCTCTGCCTTTGATTCCGTGTGCACACACAGGATCATCTGCTAACATGCTTCTTAAGGCCTGGATTAGCCATAGAGGAGACTGAGCTCTCTCTCTTCCTTCTTGGTTTCAGCATTCCTGGAGAAGGAACCAGTCAGCCCAGCCTGTACAGTTTGTCCAACATAGACCATCCAATTGTAGCGAGAGAGTGAGAGCATGGGGAAATTGGTTGCTCTCATGGTGACAGTGTGAATCTAGGAAGAGAATTTCAAACAACTGGAATGAGAGAAGAGCAGCTAGTACAGAAGGTGTCCAGGTCAGGGCAATTCCACTGCCTCTGGCTGGTGCTCCTGTGGCTCCTGCCAGCAGACAACTCTAGATCTTAGGTCAGGACAAGCTGTGCAGCAAGCTAATAATTCGGGGTCCTTTCATTTATTTACCATGTGCTGTGCTTAGTCACTCAGCAGTGTCCAACTCTTTGAGATCTGGTAGACTGTAGTCTGCAATGCTCCTCTGTCCATGGAGATTCTCCAGACAAGAATCTTCAGAGGATCTTCCCAACCCAGGGATTGAATCCAGGTCTCCTGCATTGTAAGTGGATTCTTTACCATCTGAGCCATCAGGGAAGCCCTTATTTACCTAAAAGGAAATAAATATTTTGTATTAATATGAATCATATTCTTCCTTTTTATGTTCCAAATAAGTAATTTATTGGGCTTCCCAGGTGGCGCTAGTGGTAAAGAACCCACCTGCCAATGCAGGAGATGTTGAGAGATGCAGGTTCGATCTCTGGGTTGGGAAGATCCCCTAGAGGAGGGCATGGCAACCCACTCCATTATTCTTGCCTGGAAAATACCATGAACAGAGGAGCCTGGCAGAAGTCAAAAAAGAGTCAGACAAAACTGGAGCAACTTAGCACTTAAGTAACTTATCGCATGATTTTTAACTCCCTTAATTTTTCTATCAGGGAAAACTCACAATATTAGACACACATTCTTACTAAGTATGTATGTATACCTCTCTGTATATGTACACATAAAGCAAGCGTAAGATTTTTAAACTTCATTTCCAGGTTTAATGTTGAAACATCTTTCTCACTTTCAGAAGACTTGTCTTTCACTTCTTTGTAGCTCACAGTCTCCAGTTCACTTTTGCAATTTTTCTTACCCAGATGACTTCCTAGGAGATATATTAAAGTTCTTAACATTTAGATGATAAAATAACATGGAAAAATACATAGAAAACATGATTGACATAGTGAGGTAAAAATTAATAACACACATTCAGATGTATAAAGACACTGAGCTTCTGCATTTCCCAGTTATCTTCTTCCAGGCGCTTAACTTATTGGATGGTAGAGGAGAAACAAAATCAATTTTGTCTGTTAAATTTGACCCAACCTGATAAACAGTCTCTTTACATGATCCTAACTTGGGCAGATAAAATTCCTTCCCCTTGCATATTTCCTTCCCCCCTCCCCTCTTGCTTCTCTCCGAGATGGCCGCTGATTGTTGAGGGGATAGGGAAGGAGGGCTCACGCAGCCTCCTAGAGGCAGGGAGAGGAAGTACCATTTTCCCCACACATAAACCCTTGTGTTCTCTGGCACAGTGGATGACTGGGATAGTGGTCTTTGGCAGCCTGGTTAGGAATCACCCTGCAGGCATCAAATGATAAAATCTGTGGGGATTCTCTGACTTTGATCAGTGTCCTCTGATAACTCCTGCTAAACTGGCCCCTCCTTGGCCTTTCCTGGTGTTGTGTAACCCCTGAGATTTCACTGTAGCTCTCTTCTGATCCCAAGCAGAATGGTCTTCTCACCAGTAGTCAACTGTTAGGCTCACTTTACACTCTATGGCATCCCTCCTGGTTCACTCCCCAATAAGGGCCAACATCCTACATCCCTGCAGAATGTGTGAGAATGTCTTGATACCTTCCATACTGCAGAGATGGAGTCCTCCCTTTGCATAAACACTGTCCACCAAAGATTTTATTTTGAGATGGCCACCACAGGTTGGCATGGGAGGAGTTACTGTGACAATTGGTCTCTTCTCAGACCCTGTGATGGAAAAGTAAGTCAAAAAGTACCTCAAATTTTAGATCTTACCTAACTCACCTAATACATCAGTGTTAGATTTTTTTTTTAGCTTTTCTTTTATTGAGATATAGTTGATTTACAGTGCTGTGTTAATTACTGATGTACAACAAAGTGATTGTTTTATATATATATATATATATAGCTTTCCCATATATATATAGGTGGATCAGTGGTAAAGAATCCACCTGCAGGGCAGGCTTCACAGGAGATGCGGGTTCGATCTCTGGGTTGGGAAGATCCCTTGGAGGAGGGCATGGCAACTCACTTCAGTATTCTTGACTGGAGAATCCCATGGACAGAGGAGTTTGGCAGGCTACAGTCCACAGAGGTGCAAAAGAGCTGGACATGACTGAAGTGGTTTAGCATTTATATACACATTCTTTTTTAAATATTCTTTTCCATTATGGCTTATCATAGAATATTGGATACAGTTCTCTGTGCTATACAGTAGGACCTTATTGTTTATCCATTCTCTATATAAAAGCTTGGGCTTCCCAGTCAGTTCAGTTCAGTCGCTTAGTCGTGTCCGACTCTTTGTGACCCCATGAATTGCAGCACTCCAGGCCTCCCTGTCCATCACCAACTCCCAGAGTTTACCCAAACCCATGTCCATTGAGTCGGTGATGCTATCCAGCCAGCTCATCCT
>SJYV01034715.1:437866-464802 GCA_006410875.1 Neotragus pygmaeus | reverse complement strand
CAATTCCACAGAAAGATGGGAAACATAAAATGGTAGCACCACAGGTACATCAAGATGCATTTTTGAACAATTACGGCAATTAAAGGACCTGAAATAAAACTTTAAAGATATAGAAGGAGAGCATGAGAAAATATCTTGATGCTTTTCTAGTCTTCACTCCTCCTCCACTGCCTCCCCCAACACCCCTCTCCGCCCCCGACCCAGCCATCTGATTCTTGTTCCAATAATTATCCACTTGTTAGCCTCCTGACAGCAAATCTGATGAACACATTCAATCAATTCTTTCCATTCCGGTCAGTCACACTGAACACATGCAGTATGACCGCCCTTGGGAAAGAACGATCCACCAAGGTCAAACGAGCCTGAAAGATCTGTGGCCCGCAGAGCCGTTCTCAGATCCTGATCCTTTTGACTTCTCAATCGTAAAGACAGAGAGGGACCATCTGCAGTCCTTTCCAAGGTCATTCTCCTTGCTGGGCTTGGGAATTGATGTCAATCACCATGAAACTGTGCCAACTCAGACTCCTCAGAAGGGCTCTCAGATTCTGAACCTCCTGCACTACGTGGGACCCCAAAGCATTTTTATAAATATTATTGACGTCCTATTCCCTCTGTTTAGGGACAGATTGGGGAACAGAGCTTTAGCGACTTCCCTGCTGGCTCAGATGGTAAAAGCGTCTGCCTACAATGCAGAAGATCCCTGGGTTGGGAAGATCCCCTGGAGAAGGAAATGGCAACCCACTCCAGTATTCTTGCGGGAAAATCCCATGGACAGAGGAGCCTGGTAGTTACTGTCCATGGGGTCGCAAAGAGTTGGACACGGCTGAGCGACTTCACTTTCTTTCACTTTCACTTTGGACCAAATCCAGGACCTGTCACTTAATAGCCTTCTGGTCTCAATCAGGTTCCTTCACTAGCTGAGCCTTGCTCTCCTCATCTATAAAGCAGAGCAAAATCAGCTACACTCAACAGGTCATTGTGAAGATTAAATATGGCAAAACTTGGGAGGATACTTTCACAGACCTTGGCATCTAATTTTCCAGACATGCTTAAAGTACCCATCCCTCCATATCCCTCCCACAAAGGAAAACTGGGTCCCTGTAGTCTGCAGTTCCGCTGTGTACCGTCTGTGCTGATGCTCTGGGATGCCACCTTCCACTCATCTTCAACGATTGGACCAAAGTAGTCACCTGACCCCAAAGCAGACAATGCATAGGCTAGTCAGCAGCTAAAGCCGATTGGCGCAATTCAAAAACAAGCATACAAATTAGCGAGTCGGGCTGATCAAATTCTTCTCTCTGGATTTTTAGATTTAGAAAAAGAGGAGGATGAAATAACTAACAATGAAGGAGAAGGTTTAAAAAAAGAGCAAGAGGACTGTTTTGGTGGTGTGACATGCCAAAATCATGGTTAGGCATACTTTATGAACAAGCAGAAAACTGAGAATGGAGACTAAGAAAGACATCTATGGAAAGAGGAGAACGAAGCAGACCTGCAGAAAAAGAGAATGAAAAAAGGATACTACTTTCAGTTCCTGAGCTTCCTGTTCTAACTCCATTTCCAGTCCATGGGAATCAGAACAGCTTCCTTTTTTATTGAGATAACTTGGGTAGAACTAACGAGGTCTGATTAGGCACTCAGTGTTACTTCCCTTATTTATTTGTCTGGTTGTCTCATCACTTATTCATGCATCCTTCCCTGGCGATTCGGGCAGTAAAGAATCCACAGGGTAAGGGACCTGGGTTCAATCCCTGGGTTGGGAAGATACCCTGGAGAAGAGAATAGCTACTCCCTCCAGTATTCTTGCCTGGAGAATTCCATGGACAGAGGAGCCTGGCAGGCCTACAGTTCATTGGGTCACAAAGAATTGGACACAACTGAGTGACTAAAGCTTTCATTAAATTATGTATTAAATAATTCTTGACCACCTACTATGTTCCAGGTATATCATGTCTTCCATATTTATTCTGAGGGTTTAACTTGTAACTTTCCCAAATGCTATTTTTGCATTTATCTGGGCATAGGAGAGAAAGACAAGACACATACAAGTGACTGTCATGGTGAGGGAGATATTTAGAGAATTAGTGGAAGGCACATTAGATTGTCCCTGGCGGGGAGGGGCCGGGCCGCCCTCTCTAATTCTGAGCAGCTGAGCCCAGCAAGCTTGCACATCAACCCCAGAGCCCAGAGTTTACTACTAGGATAAGGTCTAAAACCACTCTTTCTTCTATGTCTCTCCCAACATGCCCAGCCTCAGAGAGGGACCTTTACAACGTCTTCCTCTCATCCTGTCCTCCATGGCTCATAAAACGTCTCTTTTCTCCTGCTCATTCCTCAGACTTCCTCATATGCCATCATCTGTCACCGGGATGTTGACAGCTCAGAATAAACCTGCTTTAATTCTCTAGATTAGTTTCTTCTGGGTTTAAAAAAGAAAGGGGGAAAAATGGGAGGAAATCTTCTCAGTCTCTCTTAAAGAGAGGTAAAGACCCAGAGACACAGAGAGACAGTGTCGGCGATCTTGGGGAAACCGGCTGGCCTGTAGAGGTCTACCCGCTCAGGCTCACATTAGTGTCCACACGTTAGACAGATGGCTCTCCTCGTGAACGGTGATTAGTTTCACGCTCTGCACTGGCCATGCGTTAGACTGCCGCTGACAGCAGAATAGATGTCGTGGTCCGCTCCTGCAGAGGCTGGGGGTCCACACACCTCGGTCAGGCACCCCAACCTGGTTCCTCAAAGATGCCACTGGGAGTGGGTGGCCTGTTCTCAGTATCTCCCCAGCCTGACAGATCCAGCCTGTGTAGCCACAGCAAGGCTGCACAAGCTGCCAGAACTTCAAACCTTTTCACTTTGGCCAGAAATGGATTATTAACAGGCTGGCTGAGTTTGTCATTGCCAAGTAACTAGAAACCTGACTTGGCAACAGGGGCCTCTTTGATTAATACCAAACAGGCAGTTAGTGAATCATTCCATTAAATAGAGCTGATTTGGTGGATAGGTGAAAATCTCTCAAAGATAGGATGGGACAATAAAACAGAGCTTGGTGGGGAGAGAGAGGGAAATATGCTTTCAAGATTTTATCCATAGAGCATTTCAGTTTTCTTGAATTCAGGCCATAAAAAGCACCCTGAGGAGATCCCTTCAGGCAAAACACGAGGCCCTTCCTAAGGGGGAAAGAGTGAAGTTAATGGCCTGAACTACCACCCTCCAGCCGGCTTTAAAAGGTCAAATTGTGGCTTCATCAAGCAAGCCCGGGCTGGCTTCCAATCACGTTGCTGAAAGAACGAAATTCTGCTTTTTCAAGACAAAAGAAGAGGGTGAAGAAGGGAATATTGTCAGCGGGGCATTTAACTCCTGGCAGGCCACGAAGTGTTAAATCCCCTGCTGGATTGCCTGCCTTGTGTTTGTTTAATGCGTCTTGCTGATGAGGCCATAAGGAGCACAAGGAGAAACAGCAGGCCGTTCCCAGCTCTTGCTGAGGTGGAGCGAGCCTTTGCACCACGAGATGGCAGCACCAGCCTGCATTTGAAGCAAGGGCTATGCCTGAGGGCTGCAACCTGCACCCCCCACCCCCACTCACCCCAAGAGGTTCTTAAAATCCCCCTTGAATGTTAACCAATCGCATTACATCTTTTGTCTCCAGAAGGACAGAAATAGGTTTCATTCCTTCCCTCTAAATGATTTTAAGTTTCCTTTTGTTCAAGCTCTGCTCAAAAGAGAGAGCCCTATTTCAAGGGTTGACCTGCTTGAGACTTCTATTAAGTGGGCCAAATGATTATACCCCAAAGACAACATGTTCTCTGAAAGGCCCTCTCCGTGTTGTCAGGAGCAATGCTAGTGCTGTGTTAACCCGCCGACAGGCCACCAGGGAGCCGTCATCTTCCCCCAGGGAGGTTTTAGCCTTCTCTCCAAACCCAACTGTTTGTTTATGGAACAGGAATCACCTGCTGTTACCTTTCTCTCAGGACTAGTTGGCATATTTTAAAAGGTGATGAATTTGCCCTCTTCAAGTTTCTATGACTAGATTCTCCACTGTCTTTTCTTTTTTTTTTTTCCCAGTAATAGCATCACTTATTGAAGATACATAGCCTCAAATGTGTATTAGCTCTTTGTTCAATAAATAAGCAATATTACTGTTTTCGTGGTCTCCTTCCATACTGATTCCGTGTTGCTTGTAACAGCAGCCCCCAAAACACGGAAGAATCCTCAGACATAGCTCCCTCTAACTTCCAGAACTTCGTGTGTGCTGCTGCACTCTGCTGAAAGCACTCCTGCCCGCTCTTCACTTGGCTAATGTCACTGCCTTCTCTAGCTCTCAACCTAAGTGTCACTTCCTTTGCTAGGTATGTCAGTTGTCAAGGCCAAGTCCAGATGAGATGGCCTTCGTATGACTCTTGTAACAGCCTGAACTTTCATCATTTCAGTCCTTCTAACATTGTGGAATAACCTTAGGTTGATGAAGCAGTGGTCTATCTCCCTTCCCTCGTTGAAGAATAAAAGCTCAACAGACGCATTTCCACCTGGCTTAGCTTATCCGACAGCCCATTGCCTGAAGGTGCTTAATCAGTAGTTGTTGAATTAAAGAAAAAAAACTGTAGAATTAAAACCATACTAAAATTTGTAAACTTACTTTTATAATTTTAAGAAATATTTTACTTTGGTAACCTATCTGCAGCCCTTGTGCTTATTCTCTTGCCTCCTAATGTTTTTTATTCTTTTGTGTAATTTTCGGTACACACGCAATGTCATGCAAAGCCTAATTTGCCTCTAATTAAAAACTCTAGATGAATCTGCTGTGACTTTTAGCCTGCTGTAGTGAATTAAGATCACTTGTGTTCTGCTGCTTGTTTTGAAAGATCCAGTCTCCTTTCCCCTTGAGTGGGCTTCCCTGGTGGCTCAGACGGAAGACGTCTGCCTGCAGTTCTGGAAACCTGGGCTCAATCCCTGGGTCGGGAAGTTCCCCTGGAGAAGGAAATGGCAACCCACTCCAGTATTCATGCCTGGAAAATCCCATGGACTGAGGAGCCTGGTGGGACAGTCCATGGGGTTGCAAAGCATCAGATACGACTGAGCAATTTCTCTCTTCCCCTTGAAGTCTGCCTAGCCATGGCGTCAGCTGACCTTGCTGGTTTGAAACTTCGGGCAGAGTTGTCAGGCTATTTGAAAAGCAATAGACTTTTAAAATTCATAATAATAAGGAGCCAGCTCCCAATTTTGAGAGTTAAAGAAATCTCAGTATATGTATTTGTTTACTCTGTTTTGCCAGCATGGAGGGACCTACCGATTTGCCTTCCTGAAATGACTGGCCTGAAGAAGAACTGCAAGGAACGCTTATATCTACGTGAAGCTCGGAGCACTGGGCTCCGGGCCCTGCAGGTGGCCATGTGGTGGATCACCTCGACCTGGATCCTGAGGATGTGGAAGCTATGCTGGAAACTCACCAAGGGCTTTGGTGCAGCTGAAAGGATACATGGGAGACAAGGAGATGAATGGGGCTGTGAGAAAGAAGGATACAGATACTGTCTACAAGATTCAGTTTGGCAGAGAGCGTGCTGATGTGGCATGGAGGAGTCTTGGTTGTGTTTGGGGCCTCAATTCATGGTGTTTGTGAGCTTCACGCTTCAGCTGCCTGGTGAGTGACTGATGAACCAAAGGCTGGTTTTTTTCGTTGTTTGTTGTTTTCTTATTGGAACTTTGAGCTACTTGCTGGTCTGAGTAGTGAATACCTCCTTGTCTGAAAGAATACAACATGGTGCTACCCACAGTCTTCTATTGGGTTTGAGCTGCCTCGCAATTTCAAAAGTAGTGGGGTTGTCATGGCACCCCCAGGATAGGAGACCAGTCTCCTTGTTTTTGGATGCAAATTCGTCTTGAGAGAGCATGGAGCCAGGAAGAAAAAAAGATCATTTTGCTAGTTCTTGTGTATTACAAGGTGTTGTGGTTTTCAGTTTAAAAATAGGGAGAATGCTGAGGCATTTGAGATGGAAATGGTTGAACCATGAAACAGAGGCCTAGGTGTGAATATTTCTCTGCTAACTTTGTGAGTCCTTGGGCAAAGCATTTACAGTTTTCGTTTCCTTATCGGTAGAACAGATAATTATGTCTAGTTTAGAAGAAACAAAAAGATCACATTTTGCTTGTTTTTGCTGACATGATATGTCCAGAGCCAGCAAATCACAGAGGCAGAAAGTAAACTAGAGGTTGCCAGGGGCTGAGATGTTGGGGAGAGTGGAAAGTGACTGCTAAAGGGTATGAAGTTTCTTTCTAAGGCAATGGAAATGGATAGTGTGGAAAGTTGTATAGTTCTGTGAATATACTAAAAATCACTGAATGGTACACTTTTAAAAGGTGAATACTATGGTATGTGAATTATATTTTAATAAAACTGTTGTTTCAAAAACTCTGCCACATTAGGAAAAAACAACATAAGTCAAGTATTTTGTATGTGGCACATAGTAGCTGTTCATAAATGTATAGTTCTCTTTTTTTCATTTTTTTCTTATTTTTCTATTAAGGGATAATTAACAGATTACGTTCTAGTAGTTTCAGGTGTGCAACATAACGATTCAATGTTTATATTATGAACTGATCACAAGTCTACTTAATACCCATCATCTTATAGTTACTTTTTCTTGTGATAATTTGATACTCTTTCAGCAAGTTTCAAATGTGCAGTATAGTATTATTAACCATGCTATGCATTACCTCGCCTTGACTTATTTATTTTATAAGTGTATACCTCTGAAAGTATGTGTGTATCTTTTGACCCCCTTCACCCATTTCACCCACCTTTGCCCTGACAACCACCAATCTGTTCTTTGTATCTATGAACTTGTTGTTTCCTTTTTTTTCTTTCTTGTGGGTTTTGTGTGTGGGTGTGTGGGTGTTTGGATCCCACATGTAAGTGAGATAATACGGTATTTGTTATCTCCATCTGCCCTCTTTCACTTAGCATAATGCCCCCAAGGTCCATTCACGTTTTCAAAAATGGCAAAGTTTCACCTTTTTATGGCTGAATAGCATTTCATTGTCCAGGTAGAGAGGTTAAATAGATTGAAAGCACATTTTCTTTATCCATTCATTGGACACTTAACGTTGTTTCCATATCTTGGTTATTGTAAAAAGTGCTGCAATGAACATAGCCATGCATGTGTGCTCTCAAATTAGAGGGTTTTTTTCTTCAGGTAAATCTTAGAAGTGGAATTGATGGATCATACGGTAGTTCTGTTTTTCATTTTCTTTTTTTTTAGGAACCTATATACTGTTTTCCATAGCAGCTGACCAATTTACATTCCCATTAATGGTATATGAGAATTCCCTTTTCTCCATATCCTCACCAACACTTGTTATTTGTTGTCTTTTTGATAATAGCTGTTATAACAGATGTGAGATGGTATCTCATTATGGTTTTGATTTGCATTTCCTGGATAACTAGTGATGTTGAGCATCTATATGTCTTCTTTAGAAATATGTCTACTTGGCTCTTTCTAAATCAAATTGTTTTTTTTTTTTTAATTGAGTTGTGTGAGTCCTTATATATTTTCAGTGTATCAGATATATGATTTGCAAAATTTTCTCCCACTTAGTAGGCTATCTTTTCATTTTGCTGATGGCTTTCTTTGTTGTGCAGAAGCTTTTTAACATAGTCCCACTTGTTTATTTTTGGTTTCAGCTTCAAAAAATCACCACCAAGACCTATATCAAGAACCTATGTTTTCTCCTAGGGATTTTATGGTTTCAGGTCTTCTGTTCATGTCTTTAATCCATTTTGAGTTAATATTTGTGTATGGCGTAAGATAGTAACACAGTTTCATTCCTTTCTTGTGGCTGTTCCGTTTTCCCAACACCATTTGTTGAAAAGATGCCTTTTCTCCACTGTGTATCCTTGGCTCCTTTATCATGAATTAACTGCCCATATATGTGTGTACTTATTTCTAGGCTCTCTATTCTGTCCTAATTATCCATGTTTCTGTTTTATGCCAATACTATCCTGTTATTACCATAGCTTTGGAATATAGCTTGAAATAAGAAGGCTTAATGACTCCAACTTTGTTCTTCTTTCTTAAGATAGCTTTGGCTATTTGGGGTCTTTTTTGATGATTCCATACACATTTTAGGATTGTTTGTTCTGTTTCTGTGAAAAACACCATTGGTATTTTTGATAGGAATTGCACTGAATTAGTAGATTGCTTTGGATAGTATGACATTTTAATCATATTAATTCTTCTAATATGAGCACAGAATATCTTTCCATTTACTTACATTTTCTTAAATTTCTTACATTAATGTCTTTTACACACTTAGTATATGGGTCTTTTACCTCCTTGGTTGAATTTATTCCTAGGTATTTTATCCTTGTGATAAAACTGTAGATTACACTCAATCAAAGGAAGATGTTTTCTTAGTTTCCCTTTCTGATAGTTCATTATTACTATGTAGAAATGCAGACAACTTAATATATTGATTTTTTTTATTTCTGCAACTTTACTGAATTCATGTATTAGTTTTAATGATTTTTTGATGGATTTTCAGGGTATTCTGTAAGATCTTGTCATATGTGAATAATGACGTTTTTACTTTTTCTTTCTGAATCCTTTTGTTTCTTTTTATTGCCTAATTGTTCTGGCTAGAACTTCCAATACCAAAGTGGCAACAGTAAAGGGACAAGAGTGAGCATCATTATCTTGTTCCTAAGAGGAAAAGCTTGCAGGCTTCTTACTATTGAGTATGATGTTAGCTGTGCAGTTGCGATATATAACTTTTATTATGTTGAGGTATAGTCCCACTATGCCCACTTTTTGCATGTTTTTATCATAAGTGGATGGTGAAGAACTTACTTTTTCAAAAAACCTAACTATGGATCCATTCTGTTATTTTCAACAGCTCTCACTTGACTTTCAATGTATTGTTTTAACTGAGTGGGGAGATTATAATTAGAAAACAGAATTGTGAAAATCTCTTAACTCATGGGAATGTGTCACAATATCATCTGCATTATATTTTTCTATAGTGTAAAAAATGTCTGAATAACATAGCTCACAGGAACAAGTAAATTCCCTGCTCAGCAGTTGATGGATTCTAAAATCTGGCCCTATCTTTACCTCCACCATTATTGCCCAGTTGGTACTTTTTCTATCAGGTAACTCTCTCATTTTTCCAGACATGCCAGTCTCCTCTCACTTTTGTGACTTGTTCTGACCACTCTGTTTTGGATCACTTCCCTGCTGTCTCTCTATTCATGCAGTTCCCACTTAGCCTCACAATTGTGCTTAGGGCCTGTCTCTGCCAAGAAGCTTCTCCTCAGTATTGAAGCCCACGGTGATCCCTCATCTCTGAAAGCCTACACCTAAAGGTCTATATGCAGAGACTGTGACTTCTGAAATCAAAATCTCAGCTAGATTAAAATGGATTATGCTTGGATCCCAGAAAAGCCTGCATGCTAACTGGAAGTATAAACTGTTCATTCTGCAATTATTTCCTGCCATAAGCATATTCTCCCCAACCAAAACAATAAGCTACACAAAGAAAGCTTTGTGTTATATGTTTTTGATATCCAGAAAATGTGTTATTTGAGTCTCAGCATAAAGTAAACACTCTATATGTTGATTTGTATGGAGCAAGCCACTCTATTCAATCTGTGCATTGACTGATTCATACAAAAAAAAAAATCTATCATTGTTTAGCCTATTCCAAATCTTGGCAGTCTTATCACAAGAACAGAGTTGGACCTAAGAAACTGAGAGGTCCCAGGAGGACTTTGGGCTAGCACTTTAACAGAAGTTCAGTGTCTCCCAGAGGGCAACACTCAAAGCATCTTAACAGCAAGGGATGGAACAGCAGTGGATTGACCAGAGGACACCTGAGATGCCTTTCCCCATCACTGCCCCACCTCCCAGACACAGATGTGTGAGAGTCCGCAGCACCCTTTCTCGTTCAGGCAGTGGCCAAATAACCCTGTCTGTTAGTGGGATGGTCACTCCATTCTACTCCATTTTCTGAGCACTCAGTCAAAGAAAGAGTAAAGTATTCTGGCCACGTTTCTAGAGAGCTCACAAATTAAAAATCCTTAAGGTTTTCTGTAGTTCCCAGCAAAACCAGAAAAACTGAAAGATGACTGGTATGATTAATACATTTACCAGCACTAGGACATTGTTACTTTATTGCTGGTATCAGAATGACATCATTTTTCATAAAGACACCATAATTGTCTTTGAATGTCATAAAAGGTGAAATTCATTCTCATGGAAATTGAAGAAAACATTGCAAAGGCTTCCGTCAAAGGGAACTAAATGATTTAGATGATAAAATATACTGACTTTAAATTTCTGTCTGTAAACCAGGAATGAAACCACAGAGAATTAGGGTTGAGATGAAGATTGTAATAACCTGGAATTAGTTTGGGCATCCATCTAATCTCATTTTTTCATGGACTATAACTATTCATTGGGAAATCTGTTTTCTTTTGCTGGCCAATATTTCAGCTGTCTACTTTCCAAATGAAAATACTATAAGGGGGAAGAGATGAAGATACTAACTTAAACATATCTTATTGGAGATGGCAAAAGCACCTCACTTCTTGCTAAAGCACACAAAACTCAAGATATAAAGCAACTTATATGCATAAGACCTTTGCTCAAAATATTTATCTTCTTGTCTGCTAAGTGGTCAGAATTTCTTAAGGACAAATCCTAGAACCATCACATACAAATTCATTTTCAACAGGCTGAAATGATGAGAGCTGGACAAATATTTAGGAATTCCTTGCTATTATATGTCAAACTTCCTTCCTTTTCCACCCCCACCTCAATATGAACCCACTGGAAATTCCTTCGGCTGCCAAGAGCCTTAGAAAACCTTTACATTATTAATTTTTCCATGCATTTTTCGTGTTTTGGAAGCCTCACAAGAAGCTGAGGGCAATAAAACAGTCAGAACAAATGGCAAGCCTTTCAGTTTGGCACTGCAGAATGGAGCATGCATCTGTGCATTCCCCTCCATGCGGCTGGAAGGCTGGAAACGTCTCAAATTTGGCCCTTGGTTTATGTTACTCAGGCAAATGGTCTTTCAGTTATTCTATGGGGGGAAGCCCTTTAGAAGAAAGGCAACATTTGAGGGGAAGGATGGAGGAAGGGACAGTTAGGGAGTTTGGGATCGACATGTACACACTGCTATATTTAAAATGGATAACCAACAAGGACCTGCTGTATAGCTCAGAGTACTCTGCTCAATGTTATGTGGCAGCCTGGATAGGAGGAGAGTTTGGGGGAGAATGGATACCTGTATATGTGTGGCTGAGTCCCTTCACTGCTCCCCTGAAACTAGCACAACATTGTTAACCAACTGTATTCCAATACAAAACAGCTTTTGAAAAGATTTAAAGAAAATAAAGGCAACATTATGGGCCAGTGATTCTCAATTTCCAAGTGCGTAGATATCTTGTTAAATGTATTTTCTGATTCATTAGGTCTGTGTGTAGAGCCTAAGATTCTGCATTCCTAGCAGACTCCCAGATGATGCTCATGGTGCAGGTTCATGGGCCACACTTTGAAATGAAAGGGGTTAGCAAGACAGGGGTGACTCACCCTACAGGCTGCCCTGGTGGCTCAATAGTAAAAAACACACCTGCCAATGTAAGAGACATGGGTTCAGTCCCCGTGTTGGGAAGATTTCCCTGGAGAAGGAAATGGCAACCCACTCTAGTATTCTTGACTGAGAAATCTTATGGACAGAGGAGCCTGGCGGGCTACAGTCCATGGAGTCGCAAAAAGGAGTCGGGCACAATTTAGCAACTAAACAACTCGCCCTATACCAGGCTTAGTTTCCAGCAATTTAATCAATGCTTACGTTTGACTTAAAATACAGAGTGAAGTAAGCCAGAAAGAAAAACACCAATACAGTATACTGACACATATATATGGAATTTAGAAAGATAGTAATGATGACCCTGTATGTGAGACAACAAAAGAGACACAGACATATAGAACAGACTTTTGGCCTCTGAGGGAGAGGGAGAGAGTGGGATGACTTGGGAGAATGGCATTGAAGCATGTATACTATCATGTAAGAAACGAGGCGCCGGTCTATGTTCGATGCAGGATGCTTGGGGCTGGTGCACGGGGATGATCCAGAGAGACGTTGTGGGGTGGGAGGTGGGAGGGGGATTTAGGATTGGGAGCTCGTGTACACCTGTGGTGGATTCATGTCGATGTATGGCAAAGCCAGTAGAGTATTATAAAGTAAAATAAAATAAAATAAATTAAAAATAAATAAATAAATTTGAAATTAGTCCAACTCACAATGTTTGTGAAAATAAAATCCATTTGATTTCCATTTGAGGCCAGTATTTACTGAGGAATAAAATAGGTTATCAACGAACCCAGGGAATGAGCTAGGTGTAAAACAAAGAATTCCTTAATCTTTTACTTAAGCATTTTTCCTTCTCACTTTGCAACTGTATATTTTGCTTCCTTGTTAAAAGTAGCTAATGCCAATTTTATCTTGCCTTTTTATTAACAAGCTTATCTTCACCAAGTACAAATCAGTCCCAGAAATGTCACTGCAGCTCATGTGCATCAGGCACAAGGATTAGATAGGGGAGAGCTTGGCATGGGCTGTTTTCTTTTGCTCACCCAAAAGGAATCTCATGCTCAGTTCCAAGCCAGATGTCATGTGGGGTGATATTATATAGAAATTCCAGTAATTAAACTCACTAAACTATGACCAGCTGGTATTAAACCTCTTGTTAGGTCACAAATTGCTTCCTTCTCTTTTGTATGAAAATATATCTAAGAGCTCTTCTGTGTTCTGAATTAGTTACAAGTTCTCAGAAAAATGACCTCCAAAGGCATGAGTTTGGCATGCCGTAGTGAACAGAGAGGTGGGGTGTGTGTGTGTGTGTGTGTGTGCGTGCGTGCATGCGTGCGTGCGTGCTGTCCATGGGTGAACGCATAAACCAGGCTAAATGTGTTAAGGCAAAACTTGTAAAACCTGAATTTCAGATGTTGGTGCAGAAATGTTAGCATCAGAACCTAAAGAGAGCATCTTTCTTGGGGGCTAGGGGGGTGNGTGTGTGTGTGTGTGTGTGTGCGTGCGTGCATGCGTGCGTGCGTGCTGTCCATGGGTGAACGCATAAACCAGGCTAAATGTGTTAAGGCAAAACTTGTAAAACCTGAATTTCAGATGTTGGTGCAGAAATGTTAGCATCAGAACCTAAAGAGAGCATCTTTCTTGGGGGCTAGGGGGGTGGGGCACACATAAGAAAGTAGGTTACCAAAAGATATGGTAAAGCCCAGAAAAGGTCAGAACAAATCCGAAATCCATTAAAAACTGGCATTGGAGACCATTTGGCCTTGTATCCCAGACAACACTTAAAAAGTGAAGGTATTTATTGAGCACTGTGTCATATGCATACTAGTCATTCAAGTATAGTAGCACCAAAAGCAGCATAGACCGATGTGCTCATTCAGCTAATATGTATGGATGGCTGCCTTCCACTAGGCATATACGGATCACAAGAAACTGTGGAAAATTCTGAGAGAGATGGGAATACCAGACCACCTGACCTGCCTCTTGAGNCTAACTTTTGCTTCTTGACCTGCATACAGATTTCTCAGGAAGCAGGCCAGGTGGTCTGGTATTCCCATCTCTTGAAGAATTTTCCACAGTTTGTTGTGATCCGCACAGTCAAAGGCTTTGGCGTAGTCAATAAAGAAGTAGTAGATGTTTTTCTGGAACTCTCTTACTTTTTCAATGATCCAACGGATGTTGGCAACTTGATTTTTGGTTCCTCTGCCTTTTTAAAATCCAGCTTGAATATCTGGAATTTCATGGTTCATGTATTATTTAAGCCTGGCTTGGAGGATATGGAGCATTACCTTGCTAGTATATGAGATGAGTGCAATTGTGTGGTAGTTTGAGCATTCTTTGGCATTGCCCTTCTTTGGGATTAGAACGAAAACTGACCTTTTCCAGTCCTGTGGCCACTGCTTAGTTTTCCAAATGTGCTGGCATATTGAGTGCAGCACTTTCACAAAATCATCTTTTAGGATTTGAAATAGCTCGACTGGAATTCCATCACCTCCACTCAATTTGTTCACAGTGATGCTTCCTAAGTAAGGCCCACTCTACTTCACATTCCAGGATGTCTGGCTTTAGGTGAGATATCACACAATCATGGTTATCTGGGTCATGAAGATCTTTTCTGTATAGTTCTTCTATGTATTCTTGCCACCTCTTCTTAATATCTTCTGTTTCTGTTAGGTCCATATACCATTTCTATCCTTTATTGCACCCATTTTTGCATGAAAAGTTCCCTTGGTATCTCTAATTTTCTTGAAGAGATTTGTGGTCTTTCTAATTCTAATGTTTTCCTCTATTTCTTTGCCCTGATCACTGAGAAAGGTTTTATCTCCTTGCTATTCTTTGGAACTCTGCAATCAAATGGGTTATTTTGCCTTTTCTCCTTTGCCTTTAACTTCTCTTCTTTTCTCAGCTATTTGTAAGATCTCCTCAGTCATTTTGCTTTTTTGCCTTTCTTTTTCTTGGGGATGGTTTTGATCACTGCCTCCTGCACAATGTGATGAACTTCTGGGACTAAACAAGATGGTGGAGTAGAAGGACATGCATTCATCTCACACACCTGTGAGAACTCCAAAATTGCAACTCACTGCTGAACAACTGTCGACAGGAGAATGTTGGATCATACCAAAAAAGATACCCCACGTCTGAGGGCAAAGGGGAAGCCCCAGCAAGACAGGAGGAGGCACAAAATCGCATTTAGAATCAAAACCCATACCCACCAGACATTCAGAGGGCTCAAACGAAATCTTTTCTGCACCAGGAGACCCCACAGAGCCTGAGTTTGAGCATTACCTGTGGAGGTATGGGTCAGAAGTGGCCTGTCACAGGGGCAGGGGCTCTGGGTGCAGCAGACCTGAGCATGTCATAAGACCTTTTGGAGGAGGTCACTATTAACCCCACCATAAAGCCATCAGAACATACACAGGACTGGGGAAACAGACTTTTGGAGGGCACAAATAAAACCTTGTGCACACCAGGACCCAGGAGAAAGGAGCAGTGACCCCACAAGAGACTGACCCAGACTGGCCTGGGAGTGTCCAGGAGTTTTCAGTGTAGGCACCCCAGGTTGGCAGGTGCCCAATATGCCGCTAGAGAACAGTGGAGAAATAAACTCCAGAAAGAATGAAGAGATGGAGCCAAAGGAAAAACAACACCCAGTTGTGGATGTGACTGGTACTGTGACTGGCAGAGGGGTGGGTCAGCGGTGGCCTGCTGCAGGGTTGGGGGCACTGTGTGTGGCAGTGCATGCATGGACCTTTTGAAGGAGGTCGCCATTATCTTCATTACCTCCACCATAGTTAGGCCTCAGGTTAACAACAGGAAGGGAACACAGCCCTGCCCCAAAATAGAAAATTGGATTTAATATTTATTAAGCATAGCCCTGCCCATCAGAAGAAGACCCAGTTTCCTCCACAGTCAGTCTCTCCCATCAGGACGCATCCATAAGCCTCTTATCCTTATCCATCAGAGGGAAGACAGAATGAAAACCACAATCACAGAAAACTAATCAAACTTATCACATGGACCACAACCTTGTCTAATTCAATGAAACTATGAGCCATGCCGTGTAGGGCCACCCCAGATGAACAGGTCGTGGTGGAGAGTTCTAACAAAACGTGATTCACTGGAGAAGGGAATGGCAAACCACTTCAGTATTCTTGCCCTGAGAACCCCATGAGGAGTATGAAAAGACAAAAAGATAGGACACTGAAAGATGAACTCCCTAGGTTGGTAGGTGCACAATAAGCTACTGGAGATCAGTGGAGAAATAACTCCAGAAAGAATGAAGAGACAGAGCTAAAGCAAAAACAACACCCAGTTGTGGATGTGACTGGTGACTGAAGTAAATGTTGTTGCTGAGCTGAGCTGTGAAAGATGCCGGGATTCTTGGCCTCTGAAGGAGAGGAATTCAATCTGGGACCAGTTGGCGAGGCTTGATCACTCAGAGTGTTGGTGTAATAAAGTTTTATTAAAGAAGTATGATAGAGATAGAGAAAACTTCTGACATAGCCATCAGAAGGGGGCAGAAAGAGTGTCCCCCTGCTAGTCTTTAGCCAGATGTTATATAGCTACTAGCAGTCTGCTAATTGGAGAAAGGAAATGTCTCAAAACTCAGAGACTGGCATCAGGCCCCTCACCCATAACATACGTTTTGAGATAACATTGGCACAAGGTGAGTTGTCCCGGACCATAAAATGATTGACATGAATCTTGAAGAAAGGCAGGTTTCCAAGCAAATACAGGATCATTAACATAGCTTAAGAGAATATTTGCATGAGTAAAACATACTGGTTTGTTAAGTGGATTCTGAGTCTTAGGTGGAACCCACTTGAAGACAGAATCTAAGGTAAATACATAGTTCATTAACATAGCTTAAGATGAACATTTCCATGTGAAAAATACATTGGTTAGCTCAAGGTTTGAGAAAAGTTCAGTTCAGGTGGAACTAGATGTCATCATGGCAACACAGAATTTTAAAAGAAACCTCTTTTTAAATTTGTATAGAGAAGGGGAAAATATATAACACTTGTAGTTTGTTTCTTCCTGCCGCTTAAGACAGGGAGAAAAAATGTCTGACACTTGCAGCCATCCTCCATTTGGAGACCCTTGTCCTTCTTGCCTGTTTCCTTCTCAGAAGTAAAGTCCAATGCTGTAAGAAACAATATTGCATAGGAATCTGGAATGGTAGGTCCATGAATCAAGGTAAATTGGAAGTGGTCAAACAGGAGATGGCAAGAGTGAACATCGACATTTTAGGAGTGAGTGAACTAAAATGGACTAGAATGGGTGAATTTAATTCAGATGAGCATTGTATCTACTACTGTGGGCAAGAATCCCTTAGAAGAAATGGAGTAGCCCTCATAGTCAACAAAAGAGTCTGAAATGCAGTACTTGTGTTAGGTAGTTAGATTAGGAAAAAGGAGTCCAAAGTGGCGGTGGCTAAAAGACAGAGGGAAAAGCCCAAGGATATAGAACAAAGGAAGGTTGGAGGACTGGAGTGAGAACCTCAGGTAAAACAAGCAGCCCTGCTGGCTAGCCCAGTTTACGTAGGGCAGGCTCAGGGGGAGGAGAAAAGACTTATAACAAGAGGAGCCAAAATTGGGGACTTCTCTTCTCCTCGTGCCTTTTGGGTCAGCCCACCCTTATGCCTCAAGGATGTATTTTCCTTTGCTTGCCAATATAACTGAGCTATAACCCTGGTCCATCTGACACTTCAAACTTTTGCTGTGGTGAGACAGAACTGAGGAAATTACACACTTCCCTGACACTTGGACGCAATCTCGAAAACAACAGAATGATCTCTGTTCATTTCTAAGGCAAACCACTCAGTATCACAATAATCTAAGTCTAGTCGGACACGACTGAGGGACTTCACTTTCACTTTTCACTTTCATGCATTGGAGAAGGAAATGGCAACCCACTCCAGTGTTCTTGCCTAGGGAATCCCAGGGACGGGGGAGCCTCATGGGCTGCCGTCTGTGGGGTCGCACAGAGTCAGACACGACTGAAGTGACTTAGCAGCAGCAGCAGCATGCCCCAGTAATGCTGAAGAAGCTGAAATTGAATGGTTCTATGAAGACCTACCTGACCACCTGACCTGCCCCTTCAAAAACCTATATGCAGGTCAGGAAGCAACAGAACTGGACATGAAACAACAGACTGGTTCCTAATCGGGAAAGGAGTACATCAAGGCTGTATATTGTCACCCTGCTTATATGCAGAGTACATCATGAGAAATGCCAGGCTAGATGAAGCACAAGATGGAATCAAGATTGCCAGGAGAAATGCAGATGACACCACCCTTATGGCAGAAAGTGAAAAAAAACTAAAGAGCCTCTTGGTGAAAGTGGAAGAAAAGAGGGAAAATTTTGGCCTAAAACTCAACATTAGAAAATGAAGATCATGGCATCTGGTCCCATCACTTCACTGAAAACAGATGGGGAAACAATGGAAATAGTGACGGACTTTATTTTTGGGGGGCTCCAAAATCACTACAGATGGTGATTGCAGCCATGAAATTAAAAGATGCTTGCTCCTCAGAAGAAAAGTTATGACTAACCGAGATAGCATATTAAAAAGCAGAGACATTATTTTGCCAACAAAGGTCCATCAAGTCAAAGCTGTGGTTTTTCTAGTAGTCATGTGTGGATGTGAGAGTTAGACTAAAAAGAAAGCTAAGTACCAAAGAAGTGATGCTTTTGAACTGTGGTGTTGGAGAAGGCTCTCGAGAGTCCCTTGGACTGCAAGGAGATCCAACCAGTCCATCCTGAAGGAGATCAGCCCTGGGATTTCTTTGGAAGGAATGATGCTAAAGCTGAAACTCCAGTAGTTTGGCCACCTCATGTGAAGAGTTAACTCATTGGAAAAGACTTTGAGGCTGGGAAGGATTGGGGGCAGGAAGAGAAGGAGACGACAGAGGATGAGATGGCTGGATGGCATCACGGACTCGATGGACGTGAATCTGGGTGAACTCTGGGAGTTGGTGAAGGACAGGGAGGCCTGGCGTGCTGTGATTCATGGGGTCGCAAAGAGTTGGACACGACTGAGTGACTGAACTGAACTGATCAGGGGGCCTCTGTATAAGGGTATTGTTTAAGATCTCAACAATGTCTTCTCCTGATCTCAGCAACTGGAGCTCAAGGAAGGTGTGAGTTTAGGACAGCTGCGTCACATGTCTGCATAAGGTTTGGGGCACACGTTATTGTGGCCATACATGTCTGGATTCAAGAGTGAAGTAGGACTTGAACTCCACAAAATGTGCAGAGTAGAAGTAAAGAAGTAGCAAAACTGATAAGAAATATTTGCCCATTGGGATAGTTTTGTCTATTAAGAAAAGACAAAAATAAAAATGCTTATGACGAAACATACACGTAGCAATTAACACAATGTGTGTGTGTGTGTGTCGTGTGCCTAGTCATGTTCAGCTCTTTGCAGCCACATGAGCTGGAGCCCACCAGGCTCCTCTGTCTATGGGATTTTCCAAGCAAGAATTCTGGAGTGGGTTGCCATTTCTTTTTCCAGGGGATCTTCCCAACCCAAGGATTGAACTCGTGTCTTCTGCATCTCCTGAATTGGCAGGCAGATGCTTTACCAGTGTGCCACCTGGGAAGTCCATAAATAATATTATATATATATATATATATATATATACACATACAACATAAATTATGTATAGATATAACTAAACACTGTGCTGTTGACTAGAAAACAAGTGTCCTCTCAGAAAGGCTAAGCAAGTAAAATCATGGCAGGAAATATATCTTTCTCACTCTTCTAGCCCTGACATCCAGCACAGGGGCTGGTACATAACAGGTTTATAAGATTGTCTGAATAACTAACATATAGATCTTCATTTATTCGCTGAGTTAGGTCAGAGCTGAGATGCTCCGTGCGTATTTCTGGACTCACTCCCCCAATTCCTCCCCTACCCCGACCTGGGGGCTTCTAGCGTATCGGTCTACTGTTTTAGCAGCCACTGTTTTCCATTCATCAGTGGCAGCTTCAAATACTCTACAACCACACCACACTGGAAGTTCCTGAAAGCCAAGAATGATTTCTGATGCTTCCTCAGTGATCCCTTTAAACCACAAGAGCCAAATGCTTGTGGTATGGTTGCAGTGACCAAATAATCTGCTATCTTTTAGTTTAAGATCATTTGATTCACTATACAGTGCAAACTGGGGCTTCCCTGGTAGCTCAGCAGTAAAGAATCTGCCTGCAATGCAGGAAACTCAGGAGACAGAGGTTAGCTCCCTGGGTCAGGAATATCCCTTGGAAGAGGAATTGGCAACCCACCTCAGTATTCTTACCTGGAAAATCTCTTGGACAGAGGACTCTGGAGGGCTATAGACAATGGGGTCACAAAGAGTCAGACACAACTGAGCTACTGAACACACACATAGGAAAACTGTGTTGAAAAATACAGAGAATGCAGACAGAAAATAATTCTGGACAAAGTACCTAAAGATTGGCAAGGGGGGGTCAACCATCATTCTCAAACATGATTGATAGAATAGCTTCATCTCTTTGGTGTGCAGTCTTACTACACCTGTTACAAATTTAATACACTTTTTTTTTAATATTTCTGGACTTTTTTCAACAGTTTTGCCCAGCATTGCTTATGGTAGCAAAAGTCCTGAAAGTAAACTAAACTATGCATTAGTGTAACAATGATTCAATAATTTCCAGTATGTTTATCTAGTAAAAGCTGAAACAAGAAAAGGAAGGAAACAAGCTTCAAGACACACTGTTAAACCGAAATCAGAGTGCAGAGCAGTAGATGTCCTTGGTAGTTCCAAAGGAAAATCTGTTTTAAAAGACGCACAATAAGCTGGAAAGAATAATTGCCTCTTGTAAGGGAAACTTGGAGTGAAAAGAGAGCCTTAAATTACCCTGTGGACTTTTTTGTATTGTTTATATTGTTTTGTTTTGTTTTACCATGTATCCACATTGATCTTTAAGATCAATTTTATAAAACTGTTGCTGCTAAGTCGCTTCAGTAGTGTCCGACTCTGTGCGGCCCCATAGATGGCAGCCCACCAGGCTCCCCCGTCCCTGGGATTCTCCAGGCAAGAACACTGGAGTGGGTTGCCGTTTCCTTCTCCAATGCATGAAAGTGAAAAGTGAAAGTGAAATCGCTCAGTTGTGTCGGACTCCTAGCGACCCCATGGACTGCAGCCCACCAGGCTCCTCCATCCATGGGATTTTCCAGGCAAGAGTACTGGAGTGGGGTGCCATCGCCTTCTCCATCGATACCACGGTACCAGTGTCAAACTGGGCTACAAACACTCCGGCAGCACTTCAATCACCGTTTCCTAGCCTTCTGCCTCATGATGGCAGTCTAGTTCTTCCATTTTTTCTTTCTCTAGCAAAAATTTAATTTGGTTTCCTCTGAGTGTTCTCTGGCTTCACCTGCAACTTCGGAGTCCACAGTGAACTGAATTATTAAGGAGCTCCTTTCCCAGAAAGAAGACTTTGGGTTTATTACATTTAACTCACCCCATCTTTTCCTCATCTAACTTTCTCTTTTAAATTTTCACAACACAATCTGGTTTCCCCCACCACGGCATGTACAGTGGAGTTTTTCCTTTAACAGCTTGGTGGCTGGTCAGCTTCTAGAATCTTGCCTTAGCTGAGGGGTACTGTTTAGATGCCCATTTTAGATGTATGTGCCTTGTTTTTTTTATTATTCTAAGTGGTGTTTTTATTTTATTCCCTTCTAACCCCAATTTCTCTGGTTCTACATATTCTTCTTTACCCACAATGGTATTGTTTTCCTCAATAAAATATTTTCTTCCAACAACATACTGTGGGAAGATCCACAGAGTTGGGCTTCCCGGGTGGCACTAGTGATAAAGAAACCCCCTGCCGATGCAGGAGATGCAAGAGACCTGGGTATGATCCTGGGTTGGGAAGATCCCCTGGAGGAGGGTACACCAGTCCACTCCAGTATTCTTGCCTGGAGAATCCCATGGACAGAGGAGCCTGGGGGGCAACAGTGCACAGGGTCCCGAAGAGTCAGACACGACTAAAGAGATAGCATGCACGCATCCACAGGGCCACTGGGCTTCTCTAGGGGTTAAGTGGGGGTGGCGATGCTGACCCACATGCATGCCTTTTCTTCCTGCTGCCCTCTTACCCCTGATTCTCCACTCTCCTCACCCCTACCCTACATGCAATTTTGAAATGTCATCCAGGGTGCCTGAGGGTGCACAGTCAAGTTCAAAAACCTCTGTCTAGAACAAGGAAGGGCAGCTGTAAGGGAAACGTAAGTCGCTATTGTCACTGTTATCAGAAAGAAGGCAGAGTTACTCTGGTGAGATAGGAGACATGAAGCTCCAGGACCCAGGTCTTCTGGCCTGAGCTACAGAGAATGCCTCAAAGCATTTTGTGCACCAGCCTTCTAGCACAAACACAGCACAAACCTTTAAAGGGCAGCTGAACAGATTTCTGCTTTCCAAAAATCTGTATTTTTTAAGAGAAAAGGATTTTAATTTTTTATGACTCCAAGAAAATATGTTATCAGAAAAATTAGACCTTTAAAGCCTGTCTTTCTGATTTTAAAAACACACTTTAAAAAAATGATGTACTAGAAAACTCTGGTGGTGGTTATTTTCCTAGAAGGCTGTTACTTTCAACCAGCTCTCCCTCTCCATTCCCAGGCAGGGTTCTCTCCCTTCAGCAGACAGCCAATTTCTGAGGCAAAAGATTCAGCAGAGAGCTCCAAAGCCTGAGGAGCTTCCCAGGTGGCACTAGTGGTAAAGAACCCACCTGCCAATGTGAGTGGATGTAAGAGAGGCGGGTTCGATCCCTGGGTCAGGAAGATCCCCTGGAGGAGGGCATGTCAGCCCACTCCAGGATTCTTGCCTGGAGAATCCAAGGACAGAGGAGCCTGGCTGGCTATAGTCCATGGGGTCTAAAAGTAGGATACAACTGAGGAGACTTAGCACACATGTACGCCAGGGCTTTAGAGCCCAGGTGGGCTCCGATCCCAGCCTGGCCATGAATGTGGGCATGCTGCTTGGCCACAGTGAGCTTTTCAAAACAAAGTCAGTGTTTGTAAGTAGTGTGATGTCGTAGTTAACAGCAAGGAGTCCAAAGCCAGATGGTCCCAAATCCCAGCTCTAACACCTTCTAGATACATTATGTTAACCACGCCATGTAGAGTAGGGCAAATACTAGTACTTGCCTCACAGAACTGTTACACAGATTCAATGAGTTATTTTCATAAAAGCACTTAAGTGCCTAGAAGTACCTGTTAAATATCAATGCATAGTAGCATTATATTGTAATATTTAAGTAATACTAGAAGCAGAAGAACTAAGAAGTGCAGTGGATGAGGACTGGGTTTGAGGTGTATTAGAAGTGGGTAGTAAAGGCTTCCCTGGTAGCTCAGCTGGTAAAGAATCTGCCTGCAGTGCAGGAGACCCAGGTTCAACTCCTAGGTTGGGAAGTTCCCCTGGAGAAGGGATAGGCTACCCACTCCTGTATTCTTGGGCTTCTCTGGTGGCTCAGACAGTAAAGAATCAGCCTGCAATGTGAGAGACCTGGGTTCAGTCTCTGGGTTGAAAAGAAGATCCCCTGAAAGAGAGCATGGCAACCCACGCCAGTATTCTTGCCTGGAGAACCTCCATGGACAGAGGGCTGTAGTCCATAGGGTCACAAAGAGTTGGACACAACTGAGCGACTAAGAACAGCACAGAAGTGGATGCTATTCATCATAAGTCCTTCTATCTGCCATGATGTGATTTTTTTTATTATCATTCATGTACCTTCATTACTTTGATATTTTTAAATACTTAAAACACAGTATTAGATATGAAGTAATGGTCAAGTTAGTTAATCTCAGTGAATTTGTTTCTTCTCATAAAATTAGAATAATAACCCCATTCATTGTTTCTTCTCTTCCTATCTCTTTATTTTGAGAAGGAAACATTGTTGTTATTTTTTTTTTAATAAATAGGATAACTAGCTATGTGACCTTGAAAACATCTTTCTCACCGTATTTCCATCAGGATTGCACTAGATCTGCGAAGTTCTTTTCAGCTGTGACGCCAAGGCATGATATTTTGTTACCTTTTTTAGCTTCAAAAAATACAAATGTATTATTTTACTGTGCTGGAGATTAGCTGTCGATGGCTGGTCTCACTGGGCTAACATCAAGGTGATGGCAGACGTGTGCTGCTCCTTGGAGCTCTAGGGGAGAATTTGTTACTTGCTTTTTCCAGTTTCTAGAGGCTACCTCCTTCCTTGCTTTTGTTTTACTACGTCTTCAAAACCAGCATTAGCTGGTCAAGTCCTCACAGCATAACCCTCTGACCTCCTTTTCTACTGTTTTGGTTTTTTTTTCCCTTTAATCCCTTTTATTTCTTTCAATTGAGGTCATATTCATATAATGCAAAATTAACCATTTTTAATTGAAATGTAATTGATTTACAGTGTTTCAGGTGTACCGCAAAGTAACTTAATATATATATTCTGTTCAGGTCATTTTCCATTATAGTTATTAAAAGATACTAAATATAGTTCACTGTGCTATACAATAGGTCCTTGTTATTTAGCCATTTTATATATAGTAGTATGTATCTGTTAATCCCAAATCCCTAATTATCCTTGCCCCACCTAGGTTTTTTTTATAATTGAAGTATAGTTGATTTACAATGCTGTATTAATTTCTTCTATATAGCAGAGTGTCTCAGTTAAATTTTTTTCTTATTGTTTTCCATTATAATTTGTTACAGGATATTGAATATAGTTCTCTGTACTATACACAGTAGGACCTTGTTTATCCAGCCTATGTATAATAGTTTGTCTCTCCTGACCCCAGACTTTCAATTTTCCCCTCCCCTACCTGCCCCCTTGACAACCACTAAAATTAACCATTTTAAAGTGAACAATTCAGTGCATTTTGCATTTTTGTGCATTCACAATGTTGTACAATCTCCACTTTTGTCTAGTTCCAAAACATTTTATCTCAAAAGGAAATTCCATGCTTATTAAGCAATTGCTCCCCATTTTCTGCTCTCTCTACCCTCTGCAACAATCAATCTGGTTTTGATTTCAGTGGATTTACCAATTCTGATACTTCATATAAATGGAATCATATAATATCTGACCTTTTGTTTCTGGCTTCTTTCACTTAATATTTTTGAGCTTCATCCTATATTACCATGTATAAGTACTATTATTCCTTTACATGGTTGAATAATATTTCACTGAGTGAATATACCACAATTTGTTTATCCATCTTTCCATTGATGGACATTTGGACCATTTCCACCTTTTAGCTATTGTGAATAATGCTGTTATGAATATACTTATACGTGTTTTTGAGTACCTGTTTTCAGTTCTTTTGGATAGCTACCAAGGAGTAGAACTGTTGAGTCACATAGTAATTCAGTGTTTAATTTTTTAAAGAACCACCTATTTTGTGCAACTGTTGGGCCAAGTTACCCTTAATTTCAATACATCTCCAGGGAGCTACACTCCATCTCTCTAATGTGACCCCCTTTTGCTAATGTCTCCCGGGATTGGAGGGGTTCCTCTGACATTTACTAAAGTAGGAAACCCTCTTAATGAATGTTCTACACGTGGAAAGCTGCCAAAAACTCCTAGGAGACTGGAAAACCCTTCTAAAAGGCTTTGGACACTTTGATGAAACTTCCCTGTGCTGTCACAGACACATGCTCAAAATATGGTAGATGCTTTGTAAATGTGAGAAGCTGTGTAAGGTCAAATGAGTCAGCTGGCTTTTAGAAGTTGAAAACAACTACAATTTCATAGTTTTCATAAAATATTTCTTTATAGCAAACCTTTTGTTTGCTTGGCAAAAGCAAGTTAACTGCCTGCTATGGTGATTAGCACTGATTAAATAACATGATCCATGTTATCAGAGAGCTCATGAGCTAGCAAAGGAAACAGATGGTAAACAAATAATCATGTTAGACTCTGACAAGTGCTAAGAACAAGACTGGACAGAGTGTTGTGGGGGTGCAGTAGATGGAGGAGTTTATCATACCTAAGAAGCTGAAACACTGACTCACTGGAAAAGACCCTGACGCTGGGAAAGATTGAGGGCAGGAGAAGGGGATGACAGAGGAGGAGATGGTTGACTGGCTTCACCGACTCAATGGACATGAATTTGAGCAAACTCACGGAGATACAGAAGGACAAAAAAGCCTGGTAAGCTGCAGTCCATGGGGTCTCAAAGAGTCAGACAGAACTTAGTGACTGAATAACAATGACAAAGCTGAAGAAAGGCTTAACAGGAAAAGAGATCGCCAGCTGGATCATAAAGCATGGTAGGAATGTGGTCCTCAGAGAGAGATGCTATGATGGAAGGCTTGACTGTGACTGTGAAGTAGCTCAGTCGTCCGACTCTTTGTGACCCCATGGACTGTAGCCTACCAGGTTCCTCTGTCCATGGGATTTTCTAGGCAATATTACTGGAGTGGATTGCCATTTCCTTCTCCAGGGGATCTTCCCAACCGAGGGATTGAACCCGGGTCTCCCGCATTGTAGACGGACACTTTACCCAAAGGCTTGGGAGTACCCAACCGCAAGACACAGTTAAGTGAATCTTTACATAATTCAAGAATATCTAGGAATAATAGGGTTTATGAATGTGGGAATGAGAAGGTAAAATTGGAAAGTAAATATTGCATCTTTTTAGCAGCCAGAAATGAACTGACCCTAGCAGCCTGAGACTCACCCCCTTGGAGAGCAGCCCCCTCCTGACGTTCAGAGTCCTCTGGCATATCACTTACCCACAATGGCTAAGCATTGCCATTAGGCATATGTACCAATGTATGACTTATTTCTGGGGGTGCCATTTAAAAGATTTCAAGACCTCAGAATGGCATTTCTCTAAATTTCTGAATGCATTTGTCAAAATCCTAGAAAGCTCTGCTGTATAAGCATGTAAGTCTTAAAATAAAACAGCCTTCAGTTCAGTTTAGTTCAGTCGCTCAGTCATGTCCGACTCTTTGCAACCCCATGAATCGCAGCACGCCAGGCCTCCCTGTCCATCACCAACTCCCGGAGTTCACTCAAGCTCACATCCATTGAGTCAGTGATGCCATCCAGCCATCTCATCCTCTGTTGTCCCCTTCTCCTCCTCCTACCAGCATCCGAGTCTTTTCCAGTGAGTCAACTCTTCACATGAGGTGGCCAAAGTACTGGAGTTTCAGCTTTAGCATATTCCTTCCAAAGAAATCCCAGGGCTGATCTCCTTCAGAATGGACTGGTTGGATCTCCTGGCAGTCCGGGGACTCTCAATAGTCTTCTCCAACACCACAGTTCAAAAGCATCAATTCTTTGGCACTCAACTTTCTTCACAGTCCAACTCTCACATC
>SJYV01034715.1:421084-436217 GCA_006410875.1 Neotragus pygmaeus | reverse complement strand
GAAAAGCAAAGGAGAAAAGGAAAGATATAAGCATCTGAATGCAGAGTTCCAAAGAATAGCAAGAAGAGATAAGAAAGCCTTCCTCAGCGATCAATGCAAAGAAATAGAGAAAAACAACAGAATGGGAAAGACTAGAGATCTCTCAAAGAAAATTAGAGATACCAAGGGAACATTTCATGCAAAGATGGGCTCGATAAAGGACAGAAATGGTATGGACCTAACAGGAGCAGAAGATATTAAGAAGAGGTAGCAAGAATACACAGAAGAAATGTACAAAAAAGAGCTTCATGACGCAGATAATCACAATGGTGTGATCACTCACCTAGAGACAGACATCCTGGAATGTGAAGTCAAGTGGACCTTAGGAAGCATCACTACAAACAAAGCTAGTGGAGGTGATGGAATTCCAGTTGAGCTGTTTCAAATCCTGAAAGATGATGCTGTGAAATTTGGAAAACAGCCTTAAGTGACTGCTTTTATCCCTCTAAGCATCAGTTTTATTATAAAATGGGCCTTATGAAAATACCTGCCTTGTAAAGCTGTAAGAGGATTAAATGGCAAAAATGAATTAATTAGTTCTAATCTGGTGACTCTGGTAAAGAACCTACCTGCCAGTGCAGGAGATACAAAGACGCAGTTTGCATCCCTGGGTTAGGAAGATCCCCTGAGGAGGGCACAGCAGCCCACTCCAGTCTTCTTGTTTGGATTGCGTGGACAGAGGAACCTGGAGGGTTATTGTCCATGGGTTGCAAAGAGTCAGGATAACTGAGCACGTGCACACACACACACACTCACATAGTAAAGCACTTATAAATGTGGCTTAATATTAATATTATTCTTAATGAGAAGCTCTAGGAATTCAAACTGATTTGGCATCTCAGGAAACTATATACTTCATCTCTCTTTTAGGAAACATTTGGATCAGGGGGTCAGCTCTAGTCATGAAATCTTTATCACCAATATCACGAAAAGACCTGGACTTTTTGTTAGTTGGCTTGGAAAGGAAAAAAAAAAAAATCTGATTTCTGGTTCTTTGTAGCATCCTAAACAGATTGCTTCTTTTGGGAATTTCCCAAGACCTGGTTTCAACAAAGACAGCTCTCATCTCTGTGATGACAGCCCCCTCTACTTCTTGAAAATGTCCCTGGAAAAAAAGGTCAAGAGTGACTAAGGGAGAGAACTCAAGGTGTGAATAACAATAGTCTCCTGTGGGCTAACAGAATTTCACATATATTTCATGAGTGCTTGCTATTCAAATCCTTGCAACTTGGAGAATTTTTCCATTCCAGGCTACCTAAAGAACTCAGCAAAAGCTAAACCTACCTTGACAAAGCTCTATCCCCAGGTGAAATTACATTTAGAAATATGGAGATTATTCCGACACAGCTTAAATACTTTTCTCTGTAATCTGTCACATTTAACAACTGTGTCCAGGCAGATGTTTACACTTTTCAGCATGACAAAGTAGAAGACAGACCAAAGAGACCAAGTTCAGACATCAAGCATACCTTGGCTTCACTCAAAAAAGAGCTGGTAAGAGCATTAGAAATGTTATTAAATTTACATAAAGGGAAATATGGAAGGCAACATAAACAGATCAGGGGAGCCATACCTGGAATTAGGAAACAGGCCTGGTCAACAATTAGGAACAAGTTTGAGAGAGCAGAAAACACTGTATTTTTACACGCAGAGCATCTTTTCTAAGGAAAGATTTTGGGGTTTTTTTTTTGTTTGTTTTTTGTTTGTCTTCATTTTGTTTTTAACAAGAAATGCCTACCATCATGGCAATGTATGACTGACTGATGTGCTTAAAATTCGACATTGGTATGCTGCTGCTAAGTCGCTTCAGTCGTGTCCGACTCTGTGCGACCCCATAGATGGCAGCCCACCAGGCTCCCCTGTCCTGGGATTCTCCAGGCAAGAACACTGGAATGGGTTGCCATTTCCTTCTCCAATGCAGGAAAGTGAAAAGTGAAAGTGAAGTTGCTCAATCGTGTCCGACTCTGTGCAACCCCATAGACTGCAGCCTACCGGGCTCCTCCGTCCCTGGGATTTTCCAGGTAAGAGTACTGGAGTGGGCTGCCATTGCCTTCTCCACGACAATTGGTATAGTCATTAGTAATTATATGATGGCACTTGTGATAAAGAACCTGCCTGCCAAATAAGAAGACATAAGAGATGCAGGTTTGATCTCTGGGTCTGGATGATGCCCTGGAAGAGAGCATGGCAAACCACTCCGGTATTCTTGCCTGGAGAATTTCATAGAGGAGTCTGGTGGGCTACAGTCCTAAGGGTCTCAAAGAGTCAGACTTAGCACGCACGTAAAGCAGGCCATGTAATTACATATCCTCTGATAACCAGTGAGTGACCCAGGATCACGTCTTCATGTGCTTTACTGCTGTTTCTAGGCTATTCTTAGACCTATAATCTGTCGGGAACTTCCTGTGCTCTCAAAATGTCTAAGATCTGCCCTTATTATTTGCTGCATTTTCATCAAACTTAAAAAATGAGGCATAATGAACTTCAGTTTAAAAATCAAACAAATGTTGCAACCTTCTGGAACTTCCCTACTTGAAATCTTGTCATTGTATTTGTAAAATCATCCCATTCATCCTGTTTAATAATTGATTTCCTGATGACTGCTCAAAGAGTGATTTTTTTCCTTCAATGTCAAATACTCTGACATTGGACTGAGTCATTCTGAATCTGTTCACAGTCTTAGATGACCTCAAACAAACAAAAATTTTGTACTGAAGAAAAACCATGTCCTGAAATTGGTTTTCCTTTAAATTCCAGTAATTTACTTCTTTATAATTATCTTTTCATTACTTTGGCTGTTTGTCTTTATGTAAGAGACACTGAACTTCATTAGCTTTTGCAGTGAGTAAAGAAAATGTAGAACTATTGATCCACCAGCAAAACATCTGAGTGATGGAGAGATGTTAGGATTGTGGGTTGATGAATTTTAGAACTTTCACTTTAGTTTTCAAAGCAAGTCCAAATTTTTTTAACAGAATAGTTTCTGTGGTTGTCTTTTTTTTTTTTTTTTTTGAGATTTTCACTGATGACCTAACCTTTAAGATTTATCTCTGAAACTAAATTTCTGATTATGCTCTAATTCTCTTTAGTAAAAAACTAAATAGTCCACGCACTAGAAGCACTAAAAGCCCATAGCTNTATTGGTTTTCTTTTTTTTTTTTTTTTTTTTTGAGATTTTCACTGATGACCTAACCTTTAAGATTTATCTCTGAAACTAAATTTCTGATTATGCTCTAATTCTCTTTAGTAAAAAACTAAATAGTCCACGCACTAGAAGCACTAAAAGCCCATAGCTGGAAGGTGACTAGATCACCAGAATACAGTGCTGTATTTTCTATGACAGTTGCAAGGGCCTGAGTAGCGAAAAACCAGTCATAGGTCCATCTTGTAGCTGATAGAAAGGTTCGTATCTTATCACTGTTGTTGTTCAGTCTCTCAGTAGTGTCTGATTCTTTTCGACCCCATGCACTGCAGCATACCAGGCTTCCCTGTCCTTCACTGTCTCCCAGAAGTTGCTCAGACTCGTGTCCTTTGAGTCAATGATGCTATCCAACCATCTCATCCTCTGGTATCTTATCTACAATTCTTATCTATCTTATAAAGTTTCACATCTTATAATTAAGATAATTAAATCATTGAAATGGCACTTCCTGTGAATAAATGGAAAAAAAAAAAAAAACCAGTGAGAAATCCTGGCAGAGACAATGCAATTTACCTTAGAAAAAAGAATAAGCTCAACACCATGAGCAGAGGGCACCCATCCCAGTTTAAAATGTTGACAATAGCAGTTTTGCCCTTACCTGGCCTTGCTGTCTGACATTTACTTAAATGAATGTGTTTTTTCCATCAATATTAATTTCTTTTCCAGTCACCTATGTGAGATAAATGGAGAAGGCAATGACAACCCACTCCAGTACTCTTGCCTGGAAAATCCCATGGACGGAGGAGCCTGGTAGGCTGCAGTCCATGAGGTCGCTAAGAATCAGACACGACTGAGCTACTTCACTTTCACTTTTCACTTTGATGCATTGGAGAAGGAAATGGCAACCCACTCCAGTGCCTGGAGAATCCCAGGGATGGGGGAGCCTGGTGGGGTCTATGGGGTCGCACAGAGTCAGACATGACTAAAGCAACTTAGCAGCAGCAGCATAGGAGATAAAATAATACTGGCATTATTTGTTCAAGAGGAAATAATATCGCAAATGAAAACTAGTTCTGATTATCTTCTTTTTAATTTCATGTTTTAAATGAGAATGTTTTTAATTTTTATTGGAATATAGTCACTTTACAATATTGTGCTAGTTTCTGTTTTACAGCAAAGTGAATCAGTTATATGTATATAGGTGTCCTCTCTTTTTTAGATTCTGTTCTCATTTAGGTCACCAGAGAGCACTGAGTAGACTTCCTTGTGCTATACAGTTAATTACTTTATACATAGTGTTGTTTATATGTCAATCCCAGCTCCCAGTTCATTCTACCCCTCTTTCGCCCTTGATATCCATAAGTTCTCTTCATCTGTGTCTCTACTTCTGCTTTACATATAAGTTCATCTGCACCATTTTCCTAGATTCCACATACAAGTGATATTACACAATATTTATTTTTCTCTTTCTGACTTACTTTATGACAGTCTTTAGGTCCATCCATGTTTCTGCAAATGGCGCTATTTCACTCCTTTTTGTGGCTGAGTAGTATTACGTGTGTGTGTGTGTATGTGTGTGTGTGTGTTTACCACATCTTCTTTATCCATTCTTCTGTTAACAGACATTTGTTTTTGTTCCATTGCTCAGTCATGTCCAACTCTTTGCAACCCCATGGACCACAGCACACTAGGCTTTCCTGTCCAAATCTCCATCTCCTGGAGTTTGCTCAAACTCATGCCCATTGGGTGGGTGATGCCATCCAACCATCTCGTCCTCTGTTGCCACCTTCTCCGCCTGCCTTCAATCTTTCCCAGCATCAGGGTCTATTCCAATGAGTCAGCTCTTTGCATCAGGTGGCCAAAGTATTGGAGCTTCTATGTCCAGGCTATTGTGAATAATGCTGCAATGAGCATTGGGGTGCAGGTGTTCTTTTGAATTATGGCTTTTTCTGCATATGCCCAGCAATAGGATTGCTGGGTCACTGATTATCTTCTAAGTTGATGCTATCTCAGCTTGTCCTTCACAATGTCATTTACTGTTACCTTAGAGAAACTTATCAGTAATTTGACAACCTTTATCTACTATGTATATTTGTTCTTTTTTTTTTTAAACCTATATAGCATGTGCATTTTTCTTTATATATATATGTACAGGTACATGTATGTATAAAGATATGTCTATCATATATAATTCTTTCACCTACTGATTTAAGTTAAGAGAAAGATCCCCATGCTCAAGGACTTGAGGTTTTTATAGGATCAATGTCAGAAGGATTGTCACTTTTTTCTCTTCAACAAAAGAACTCTTTCCCTTTAATAGTCTTCCTAATCTAGTACTACATGCACGAAAAATAACCTGAATGTGTTAGAAATTTGTAGAAATCCATACCTGTCAGAAAACCCCAGGAAAGCATTGAAACTAGATAAGTTTGTTTGTTTTTTCTTTGTTTAAAGTTTTATCAAGATACAATTGATAAACAAAAATACTGCACACATGTAATTTGTACCTCTTGATGAGTTTGGACATATGCATATACCTGTGTTACCTAATCCCAAGATTTCCAGTACTGTCCAGCAACCCTTTGAGATCTAAAGACTGATCCCAAAGACTGGGGACAGTAATGCTGTATTTATACTTCTTAAGCTTTTTTTGTTGTTAAACCATTTCATAAAATCTTTGTTGCATTCATATTTTAGGGCAATAATTTAATTTGTTCCTTAAACAAAAGACTTAAAATTTTTAGGATTTTTTTTTTCAAATCACTGCCTAAATTTCTCACTCTTTTTCCATGCCTATTAATAGCCTAACGTGTATCAGTGATGCTGATACGAGATCAGTCAAAAATCCTTGCCCACCAGGAGATCGTATCATCTAAAATCATCAATCGTCTCTTCTTCTACTCTTTGTTTCCTCCAACATAAACAAATTAAACAGTAACCAACTGACAGGCAGAATCCTTCAAGATCAAAATTTATTTTCAGGAAAGTTAAATTCCTTGGGTAAAAGGAGAAAACAATTTATCAGACTCTGTTACGAATGCTTTATAAACATCTTATTTAAGCAAAAATAATCCTTTGACATATTTTATACGTAAAGAAACTTAGGTTCAAAGAACTTGAATGACATACCCAAGATCACACTATAAATGATAGAATTAGGGTTTAACCCCAGTTCTGTGTGACCTCAAAGGTCCTACTGCTGCTAAGTCGCTTCAGTCGTGTACGACTCTGTGCGACCCCATAGACGACAGCCCACCAGGCTCCCCCGTCCCTGGGATTCTCCAGGCAAGAACACTGGAGTGGGTTGCCATTTCCTTCTCCAATGCATGAAAAGGAAAAGTGAAAATGAAGTCCTACTACTCTTTCCTATAACTGACACCTTCTCCAAGGACAGTGGCAGGAAGCAGGGTCTCAGGTGAACATTCGGAAGGAAGGAAAATCTATTCAGAAGTGAAGAAATGAGAATTTCCTTATCTTGTCCTTCAAATGGAAATGACCAGTAGGAATCCCAGTGGGACTTAAGGGTATAAGTTAGCATGACCCAGGACCTAGGTTTCACTGGTCTCTTCTGAAGCACTGCCATTAATTTCTTCACTCGGCACTAGTTTATTGGGTGTCTAGTAAAGGCCTAACACTATTCAAGTCACTAGTAAGCACAGTGAATAAGGATCTCTGTTAAGAAGGCCCAAACAATCAACAGGTAGACACACGAAAAATAAAGTGATTGGGTTATCTGGGCTTGTCTATGACATTGCTATTTGGCTTGAGGTCTGAAGAATGGAAGGAAACAGGAAGGTAGAAAGGCTTTCCTAGAAAGAACAGCAAACGCAAAGGCCCTGGGGCAGGAAAGAGCTTGCCTTGGAAGAAACTGAAAAGCAGGCCAGTGATGTAGCCTTGTGGGCACCAGGGTGGGTGGTAGGAGATGATGCTGGAGTCAAAGATGGGTGCTGACCCCAAGCCAGGACTTCAGGCTAAAGTGGCGGGGTCATTCCTCTCCCTATATTCTACTGTCTTCCGTTTGTCAGTGGCCAGCACAAAGCTTTAATTTTGGACAATGCCCGCAATCAGGAAACACACTGTACTCCTTTCCTTGTTTATATTTATTTACTTCTTTTTGGCTGTGTCAGACCTTCATTGCGGCATGTGGGACGTTCTGTCCTACGGCCTCTCTAGTTGCAATGTGCAGGCTCAGCAGTTGTGGTGTGCGAGCTTAGTTGCCCCTCGACAGGTAGGATCTTAGTTTCCTGAGCAGGGCTGGAACCCTCATCTCCTGCATTGCAAGGCGAATTCTTAACCACTGAACTACCAGGAAAGTCCCTGTACTCTGATTCTCATTACCTCCTGTAGGACCAAACCCTCAGTAACACTCTGAGTGTTACTCAGTGATAATGCCTCACATTTTGGTGGGATTCATTGCCATGGACTTCCTGGCACCCTTTCTTCTTTCTCACGACAACCAGAATAAGCAGCGTAGTCTAGCAGCCATGTGACTGGGCTGTCACACATGGGCACCGACAAAAGTTCCGCTACTTAACAGTTGTGTGACTTCTCACAGGTCACCTCACCTCTCTAGATCCCAGGTCTATCACTTCAAAAAGGAAACAACTGTCTTGCTGCATTCATTCTGTGGGGAGTCAGCAAGATAAAATGTCAAGACTGTGCAGCATAGGGCCTGGCAGGTAGTAAATGCACAATACACTTGTACATATTTCGATCCCGGGCTTCCCTGGTGGTTCAGATGGTAAAGCTGACTGCAATGCAAGAGACCTCAGTTCAGTCCCTGGGTCAGGAAGGTCCCCCAGAGAAGAGAATGGCTACCCACTCCAGTGTTCTTACCTGGTGAATTTCACAGCCAGAGGAGCCTGTATCCCACCCCAGTCTGTAGATAGAAGAACTAAAAGTCTAAGAGATAAAGTGACTTGTCATAAACTTGCACATTTAGGAAATGCTAGAACCAAAACTTTGGCTACATCATCTAGATGCTTTTTCCTCTCTACGGCCATGAATCACTGCAAAGTGAAAGGAGGTTAATAAATCTGCTTCCAGCCTCACAGGAGAGGGTATCATGTACAGGGAGAGGGAGGTCAGTTTCTGGGAGCATGGGATTCATCTGAGCATTGATCTAAAAACTCTTCAACAAGAATTTCTTAAGGGCATGCTTGACTCTATTAAGCATTTCTCTTTGCTGTTTCTGCTGAGCAAAAGAAGAAGGGAAAAAAACAGCCTGCCCTATGTTCTCTTAAAACAAACAAACAAAACAAATGAAAGTTTGATGAAATCATGTGGGTGCTCTTGACTTATCTTTATCCATCACCCGAAAATGTGCCCATATGGAAGATAAATAGTGCTATTACAACCAGTTCTCTGTACTAAGTTCCAGAAATGCCGACAAGACACTAATCCCAACAGAATGTATGGAAGTTAATTATAACTGAAGCGCAACAGAAGTCATCCAAAAGATTATAATCAACAAGATTCATGGAATGAACACTGTGTTCTTTGCTGGGAAGGAGACATGCCGCTCTCTCTCCTCATCCCCCTTCTGCAAGCCTCTGCCTTGCTTACAGAACTCCTAAAGCACGACTCCATCCAGGAACAAGGATGGAAGCTGGAAGCTGAGAAGGAAAGGAAACCTTCTCATTGGCTCATGGTCAGCGGACTGCAGAGACCCTAGTGCTATCTGTGTCAGCTTAAACTTGAAGCCATTTACTGCCACTGTTCTTCTCCCAAGAAGGAATCCATCAGGCATTCAGTGTAGTAGCATCTTTCCCTGAAATAGGATTGGCTGTAAAGCCACTAGAATTCAAGTTTGCTGATAAAGCCTTGTTAAGAAAGCTAGTCAGATTTCAAAAGCTGTGGTTCTTATAAGACAGGCAACTAAATTTTCTGCCAAAAAGAGAGAGGTCAGGATTTCCCTCGTGGTCCAGTGGCTAAGACGCCATGCTCTCAGTGCAGGGGTCTGGGGTTCGATCCCTGGTCAGGGAACTAGATCCCACATGCCACAACTAGGAACTGACATAGACAGAACTGGCAACTTGGCAACTCGGATAGAAAGAGATCACAGAAGACTCTGTAGAGGAAATAGCATTTGGGACAGGATCTTGAAGGGTCGGTAAACATATTTGAAAGTCGGAAGGCTTTTGATTTATAATAGATTAAAGAATTAGCTGAAAATTCCAAAAGAAAAATACAATGTATCCAAATGGAAAATACGAAAAAATATTTCTCAAAATTGTTAGCCGCTTTAAAACACTTTTCATTTTTGCAGTGCTTTGGGGGAAATAGCATCATGTAAAGGTCTTTCTCTTCAAAATATCTCAGCAGTTTTATTGGCTGAACAATATCTACTCAATAGCAATTTATACTCAATATCTAACACTGGACATTTAACTATGAGTATAGATTTTGCGATTGCATTATTAGCAATGCATGAACAAGTTTTACTCATGGTTGTTCTACCTGAATGACACCACGTACAGATGGGAAATGAAAGGCAAAAAATTTTTTATTAGCCAACAGATCGGCCAAACTAGTCACTTTGGAAATTTTTTGAGCTAGCCAGAATAATAATTTTTTTAGTGTTAGTTTATGAAACCAGCTCCTCTGGTTATCAGAGAGCCCAATAAGGCTCTCTGGTTTATAAGGTCCCTCTTATATATGGCTTTATAAGAGGGACCTTGGTTTTATATATACAGTTTTATAAGAGAGACTATGGTTTATAGGAAGGATCTTAAGGTACCTTAAGAGGATTGTTTCTTCCAACCCTCTCCTTCCCCTGTTTCTCCCCCTGATTGAGTCTTACATATAATTCCTTGCACTGAGGCGAGTTAGCAATTTTCTTTTCATCTTGTGCCTGGCCCATGCCTCATCTCACCTGCCTTTGCCTTGCAAAACTTGAGATCTTAGCATTCAGGATTAATCCTGAAAGTGTTGTTATGCCCAAAAGTCCTTCGGAGATGTATGCCAGACCAACCTCTGGGCCTCAGTTCCTTTATGCCTGTCCTGCCCTCAACATTCCAGCCTATTCCAACATATTCTACTATTTGCAGTTTCCGAAACCAGTCTTGATTTCTTATGACCTGCTCCTCAGTGCCTTTGCTAATGCTATTCACTCTGTCTAGAATGGTCTTCTAGCACTCCATCCCCAGGGGTCATTTCACAGATTTCAACATTTTTTCAAACAGTCTGTTCAACATAAAGCATTTTTATATAAATCTATTCAATTTTTTTAAAAATATGTTGAGCTTCAACTCTTTCCAGGCATTGTGCTGATTACTAGGGAAAGATAATGGAATAATATGGGTCTTGTTTTCTGGGCCCTAACAGTCTTTGTGGTAATTATTGTGTTTTTGTATATCAAGCATCTGAAATTGTTTTCTTAAAAGGCCAGAGAGTAAATGTTTTAAGGAAAAACCAAAGTGATATGCAAGTATGTAGATGACCATTTAAAACTTAACCATGTCTACTGTATAGCACAGGGAGCTCAACTTAATACTCTGAAATGGCCAAAATGGGAAAGAAAATCTGAAAAAAAATAGCTTTATGTGTATGTGTAACTCACTTTGCTGTACACTTGAAACTAACACAGTATTGTAAATCAACTATAATACAAAATAAATTTAAATTGAAAAGAATACTTAATCATGTTAAAATGTAAAAAAAAAAATAATAATAATGCTTGGCTGGTAAGTCTTAAAAAACAAACAAACAAAAACCAGGTGGTTTTCTAGACTTGATTCAAGGAACCAAATTCTATCAACCTGTGGTCTAGACCTGTGGTATCAGTAGCAGCAACTCACCACCTGGGACCACTGACCACTCACAAGTGGTAAGTCCAAACTGAGATGTGCTCTAAGTCTCCACACACACTCGATTTTAAAAACTAATACCAAAAAAATATCTCAAGATTTGTTTCATGTAGTTATGAGAATTGGAACATAAAGAAGGCTGAGCGCTGAAGAACTGATGCTTTGGAATTGTGGTCCTGGAGAAAACTCTTAAGAGTCTCTTGAGAGACTGCAAGGAGATCAAACCAGTCAATCCTAAAGGAAATCAGCCCTGAATATTCATTGGAAGGACTGATGCTGAAGCTCCAATACTTTAGGCCAGCTGATGTGAAGAATTTCATTGGAAAAGACTCTGATGCTGGGAAAGATTGAAGGCAAAAGGAGAAGAGGGCAACAGAGGATGATATGATCAGATGGCATCAATGACTCAACAGACATGAGTTTGAGCAAAATCCAGAAGATGGTGAAGGACAGGGAGCTTGGCATGCTGCAGTCCATAGGAATGTAAAGAGTCAGACATGATTAAGTGACAGAACAACAAAATGCGTTAAAATAATGATATTTTAGATACATTGTTTTAACATATATTATTAAAATTTCACTTCTTGTTTTTTTACTTTTTAAAATATGGCTGCTAGAAACCTTAAAATCTTATAGCTGATTCATTCACATTAAATTTCTGTTAGACAGAACTGGTCTGGATAACTTCTGTATTGGGCAGAATGCCATAGTTTAAAATGAATTCATTAAAAATAACAAAAAACAAACCCCCAAACCCTCATCTTTTCATAATTCCCTTCCCAAAAAACTTCTTAACAAAGTTTTCCCTAGACTGGGAAATTTGAACTTCTCTTTGTGATTCAGTAACTGTCATATCATGTTTCTTTACTTTCTTCACAGATATTTTGGAATTTTCATATTTGCTGGTTTCCTTACTTATTCTCTGCCTCTCTGAGTTAGAATGTCAATTCTACAAGATAAGACCCCTTTCCAATCTTCTTCACTGTGGTTCCAGGACAGGTCAGCCATCTGAAACTGCCTTTTGCCTTGCTTCCATTGGGTCTAAAACTATGCCCTAGTTGGTATTATGTTTTATTTCACTGGTGTTCTAGAAATGGATACTTTTGGAATAGTCATGGGATCATTAATAGAATATTCAGAATAAAACACAGAAACATTAGTTGTTTATTAGTCAACTTCGAGCCCAAAAGATGGATGTCTAATGGTTTTGGTGAAGAGGAAGGGGGAATAATGGAATGTACTTGGATAAGAAGCACCAAGAAGAGACATTAGGAAGAGAAGGGAGATAATACTGGAAGGATGGTGGTGGTTTAGTCGCTAAGTCATACCTGACTCTTGCGACCACATGGACTGTAGCCCACCAGGCTCCTCTGTCCGTGGGATGTTCCAGGCAAGAATACTGGAGTGGGTTGCCATTTCCTCCTCCAGAAGATCTTCCCAATCCAGGGATCAAATTCGAGTCTCCTGCATTGCAGGCAGATTCTTTACCAACTGAGCCAATTATCAAAAGTTAATATAACCCAGTGGAAAATAGACCATCTTAAATCAGGTAAGCTAATCCTGGAGAAGTCCCCCAAGAGACTAAGAAAAATTTTAAAAGAGACTCAAGTTGATTTTGAAGCAAACACTTGTCTTTTCACCTCTGTCCCTCCTAAGATAATTCCTAGATCCCTTTAATCTCCCCTAAGAAGGACTTTCAATTTCACCAAAAAGGCTGGCACCAGCTCTAGTATATTTATGGTTGTAATTTTTAAACTGTAAAATGCTGTATAATACACCTACCACATTGTTGGCAACAGATAAATATTTAATGAAAAAAAATAAGTGAATAGTATTAGTATTTTCCTTCTTACATATTTTACTCTTATCTATCTAGAACGAGACTAGGGACTGTTCAAAAAAGGGTACCTAAATGAGTTTATACTATTGCCTACTTAGTATTCCTGTTGCTTAGACCTTGTGTCCTATTTTTGGTCACTAAACACTTTGTGCTTTGCAAAAACTATTTCTAGTGTGGAAATGAGAAGGCATCGTGCAGTGGAGACAGAGGCGCCTGAGCTGTAGAAAGCAGAGTTCTCACAGAAACAAATTCTACAATGGCAAAGAAACATTCTTACATTTTCCTTATACCATATTGTCCATTCCTCTACTCCTCTTTTATGTTTCTAGACTTTCCTCTCCTTACACTGAAGGAAAGAATATGAATCCATTTTCTAATATTCTTTATATGATTGAATTCTCAAAGCTATACCTCTCCTGATGACGAGGTGATGAAATTTCCAAGAAGTTATAAGAAAAACTGATAGTTAAGGAGACAGTCAGAAGAAGTGCCAGGGTTTACTTGTTCTTTCATCAGACCTAGCCCTGTTAGAATGAGAAACTCATGCCAATGTTGAATTATTAGATGTTTTTCTTAAATCTGCAACATGATGCATGTTCATCATAACAATTATAGTTAAAATGCTGCTTACTGAGTCCCTACAAAGTGCAAAGTACTATTTTTGGCACTTGGGGGTCAAAAACTTACATGAAATATATGATTTCTGCCATCGAAGGTTTACAGTCTATTTGAAGATACTGTTCACAAGTGTGTGTACATGTGCATATATGTGTATATAACTTGGGATTATACACTTTATATTTAACTATATAATTGGGATAGATTGTGTATGCATGATTAAAACTGGGGAAATTAAGTTTGGAGTTAGAAAATTAGATTTGGAAGATTAGTAAAATACTATACTTGGCCATCATTTAAAAAATAATACAACAGAAAATATAGAAGCGTGTACAAATTAAAAATAAGAAATAAGGGAACTTCTACAAACAAAATACATTATATTTTTTGTATGCCTGAAGTTTTGCATGCCCTTCAAATTTTGAAAAAAATTAAAATGTAAGAAGCATATGCTAAATATACAATGAGTGGTGTTTGTACAGACAACTAGTACAAAAGCTCAGAAGAGAAAGCAGCTTGGGGATTATTCTGGAATCTCTCCNTGCCCAAATTCACATCTCTGTTATAACTGTCTCTTATACACATCTATGCCCTTCAAATTTTGAAAAAAATTAAAATGTAAGAAGCATATGCTAAATATACAATGAGTGGTGTTTGTACAGACAACTAGTACAAAAGCTCAGAAGAGAAAGCAGCTTGGGGATTATTCTGGAATCTCTCCAAAGTAAGCTAAGTACATATAATTCCTGTTTGTTTTACGGAGAGTGAAACTCTTTACTCCATAGTTAGCCACTATGGAACCAGAATGTGGAACCAGAAAATCTTTAATTTAATGAAATCTACATTGTACATAATCTTTGAAATTATTTAATCTTAATACTTCCATAAATATATATGTGTGTAAGAATCTTTAAAAATATTTATCAAGTAGTATCCTGTTATGTGTTATTTAATAATTTAAAGTAATTTACTATTACCTGATTATTCGGTTCAGTTCAGTTCAGTCACTCAGTCGTGTCCAGCTCTTTGCGACCCCTTGAACCACAGCACACCAGTCCTCCCTGTCCATCAGGGAGGATGGACCACCAACTCCCAGAGTTTACCCAAACTCATGTACATCGAGTCAGTGATGCCATCCAGCCATCTCATCCTCTGTTGTCCCCTTCTCCTCCTGCCCTCAATCTTTCCCAGCATCAGAGTCTTTTCAAAAGAGTCAGCTCTTTGCATCAGGTGGTCAAAGTATTGGAGTTTCAGCTTCAACATCAGTCCTTCCAATGAACACCCAGGACTGATCTCCTTTAGCATGGACTGGTTGGGTCTCCTTGCAGTCCAAAGGACTCTCAAGAGTCTTCTCCAACACCACCGTTCAAAAGCATCAATTCTTCGGTGCTCAGCTTTCCTTATAGTCTCACTCTCACATCCATACATGACCACTGGAAAAACCATAGCCTTTACTATATGGACCTTTATTGGCAAAGTAACGTCTCTCTGCTCTTTAATATGCTGTCTAGGTAGGTGATAACTTTCCTTCCAAGGAATAAGCATCTTTTAATTTCATGGCTGCAGTCACCATCTGCAGTGATTTTGGAGCCCCCCCAAATAAAGTGTGACACTGTTTCCACTGTTTCCCCATCTATTTGCCATGTAGTGATGGGACCAGATACCATGGTCTTAGTTTTCTGAATG
>SJYV01034715.1:405754-418307 GCA_006410875.1 Neotragus pygmaeus | reverse complement strand
GTGAGATCTTTTTGAACAGTTCTTCTGTGTATTCTTGCCACCTCTTCTTAATATCTTCTGCTTCTGTTAGGTCCATACCATTTCTGTCCTTTATTGAGCCCATCTTTGCGTGAAATGTTCCCTTGGTATCTCTAATTTTCTTAAAGATATCCCTAGTCTTTCCCATTCTGTTGTTTTCCTCTATTTCTTTGCATTGATTGCTGAGGAAGCCTTTCTTATTTCTCCTTGCAACAAAATGCTGTAAAACTTCCTTAAGAGGATTGGCTATTTTATTTTTCCCAAAGAAGTCCAACATCAATATCACCCTTAGCTATTTTTTTCATTCTCAACAAAATATATACAGGTTTTTTGTCTTTTGTCAGTGCCCACAGGTAGTGCAAAATTATCCTTTGTCCGTCCCAAAGCTGCAGAGTGCACCCCAGACTCAATCAACAAGTCTGAGGCCCTGCAGCTGGCAAGCAGTAGCTTCTACTGTCAGCTCTCCATACTTCTCACAGATCCAGGCTTGGAATGCAGAGCAGAGTGGAAGTGTTTAATTTGGAAGTTATCTGCTCCTTTGCAAGTTTACCTCAGGGGTTCAGAAATATTGAGCTGCTTGGCAATAGAAGGAACCTCCCAATAAGAGGGCAGGCTGAAAAGATTAGTTTCACTGAGGCAAGGAGGATAAAATCTGAAGCATGAAACACTGGTCACTACTCTTGATCTCAAGTGATAAAAACCCAGTGAAACAAGTTTAATCAGAAAGAGAATTGGTTCACGTGATTAAAAAGTCCAGGAGAGAATCTGCCCTCGTGGTCTCTTGGCTCTCAGTATCTCCCGTTCTCATTCTTGCTCCTGTTCTCATAGTTGTTTCTCCAAATGAATTACCTGTGTCCTCTCAGACTGTGACCTGAGCATGGAGTAGACAAAGAGTTGAGGATAAGAGAGCGGATTTAGGGGGTTTGAGATCGACAGGTATACACTGCTGTATTTAAAATGGATAACCAACAAGGACCTACTGTACAGCACAGAGAACACTACTCAATATTATGTGGCAGGCTGGATGGGAGGAGAGTTTGGAGGAGAATGGATTACATGTATATGTATAGCTGAGTCCCTGGTGGTCCACCTGCAATGCAGGAGACCCTAGTTCAATTCCTGGATAGGGAAGATCCTGTGGAGGAGGACATGCAACCCACTTCAGTATTCTTGCCTGGAGAATCTCATGGACAGAGAAGACTGGCGCACTACAGGTCACAGCGTCACAAAGAGTCAGAGATGACTGAGAACTGAGTCCCTCTGCTGTGCACCTGAAATTATCACACTGTTAACTGGCTGTACTTCAGTATGAAATAAAGAGTTTAAAAAATGAAACTGCGACAGAACCAGATGTAAGAAGTAAGTCCGCCATCAGATATATGAGTGCAGAGGACAAAAGGCTCAATAATTTTCATAGATCTCCATGAAATAATGACAGTAACATTTATTGAGCATCACCTGCACCTTTACTTTACCAAGCAGTAAATCTCATTAAACCTTCAAAATTCTGTGAGAGAGTCTCAGAGATCTAAATGTCTTGCCCAAATTCACATAACTGTTAAACCATATGTTTCACCATATTTGAAAACCCAGGTCAGTACATATGACTCCATTACTGGACACTCTGGACATTGGCCAAAGTGTTGACTGCTAAAGACTCATAACTACCTTCTCCTAAAATCTCCCTTTGGAAAGTGAGTTCCCTCAAGAAAGGGAGATGCTTCACCCGAGAATTTGCCCCTCGATAAAATGTACCAAGATCCAGTCACCTCATATTAATTTGAGAGACTGCAAAGAACTTCTCATGGGATCTTCAGAGGCCTCTATTACAACTGTGTCACTGTTAAACTTCAGTTTCTGCCCCATTGGGGGCAGGAGGAGAAGGGGACGACCGAGGATGAGATGGCTGGATGGCATCACGGACTTGATGGACATGAGTCTAAGTGAACTCCGAGGGATGGTGATGAACAGGGAGGCCTGGCGTGCTGCAGTTCATGGAGTCACAAAGAGTTGGACACGACTGAGCGACTGAACTGAACTGAACTCACTCCCCACACTTCCTTATGTGTTGTTTCCAAGTGTACCCATAGTAAAACTCACATGCACAAAACTCCATTTCTGATTCTGTTTCCAGGGAACAACCTGAAACAAGTTCAAAGCCTGAGCTGTTGACCTTTATCATAAACTACCTCTTCACATCAAGTTTGTTGACTCTACTTGCTTAACTCTAAAGAGCTAGTGGGAAATGAATCACGAAGTTTTGGAAATGAGCAATTTCCAAACAAGGAACCAAAAAAAAAAAAAATGTTCACATGACATACTCAGAACGGTAGCATAATTTTATGTGAATTGTGGACCTAGTCAACAATTTTTCAAGGTAAATATTTTATGTTCTCTATTACAAAGCTGAGCAGAAGGCCTTCATCATATTGGTTTACTCTTTTCTGTCTTCTTGGCAAATTAAACTGTTTGATGAAGAGCTTGCATTTAGCAGTTTCTTCTTTGTGGTGTTTTACAACATTGAGCTTGCCTGCCTGTCAGAAATGGTTTAGATACAAATTGTTTCCTTGAGGAGTAACCATGCAGTCCTGTACTCCTAGGTCACTGGGAATTTGTTAATATTCATCAAGTCCTGTGGTATGTCAAATAGACACAAAATTACCAATCCCCAACTTCAATCCAAGTTGCAACAGAAACCCCTATAAGAAAGAGTGCTTTGTCCATCTAGTCCTTGAAGGATGGTTCAAGTTCATCTAGTCCTTCTAGAATTTTCAGGAAATGGTCATTTTTTTCTCCTTCTCTCTCAGTATTTTTCAGTAAGAAAGACTGGCCTCCATGTTTTGATTTCTTGAAAATATTTGCAGTTCCACTGTTAGAAATTCTTTCTCTAGGAATCAGTCAAAGGCGACTAATGCAATAGCAAACTTTTAAACCTTTTTATTGCAGTTCAGTATAAGGGTGACTGAGTTTACAAGCAACTTTCGAAACAGGTGGTTTTGATGACTAAGTTCTACAGAGGGATAGGTTAGGAAGCCGCCACTGGTAGAACAATTATTTGTTCATGATACTTTGCAGACACGACTTTATTTGGTCCTCAGCTAACCCTAAATTATCCCTGTGTTATCCCCCTTTTCGGCTTCCCTGGTAGCTCAGCTGATAAAGAATCCACCTGCAATGCAGAAGACCCCGGTTCGATTCCTGGGTTGGAAAGATCCCCTGGAGAAGGGAATGGCAACTGATTCCAGTATTCTGGCCTCGAGAATTCCATGGACTGTATAGTCCATGGGATCACAAAGAGTCAGATGCGTCTGAGCAGATTTCACTATCCTCTTTTATTGGTTAGGAAACTGAATTTTAGAAAAGTAGACACGTTGTCCAATATCACATACCTAGAAAGTATCAGACATGGGTTCCAGGTGTGGGCCTGCCTAACAGAACAGCATCCTTCTCTCAAAACATTGGACTCATCAGGGGAGAAGATCATGTAATCATGGTAGAAAAATGAAGAATGAAGAGGAAGTAGGAACCAAAACACAATTATTTAGCCTCATGAGCATCACTGTACTAGGCTCTCAGGCCTAAGGTAACACAGACTACACAAAGCATGACATGAGGCTGAAGGGACCCTGGTGAAAAATACTCCTTCCCAACAAATAGACTAATCATTCCCATGAAGTAAAAAGGTCACTTCCTGTGCAGCAAGGCCAAGAACGTCTGTAAACTCATGACATTCTCTGGTGCCAGAGAAAGTCCAATCGGGTTTATAGATTCTTTGCTGTTTGGTACATCAGCCTGATATTTCCTTAGCCCACACTCAGAATTAGGATGCTCAGAAAAGGATTGTGGAGATACTTGGAGTGGGGAGTCACCTGAAAGTATCTGATAAATGTAGTTCTCCAGAGGCTGGGCTTCCCAGGTGGTACTAGTGGTAAAGAACCTGCCTGCCACTCCAGAAGATGTAAGAGACATGGGTTCAATCACTGGATCAGGAAGATCCCCTGGAGAAGGGCCTGGCAGCCCCCTCCAGTATTCTTGCCTGGAGAATCCCATGGACAGAGGAGCCTAGCAGACTACAGTCCATAGGGTCCCAAAGAATCAGGCATGACTGAAGCAATTTAGCACACACACTATGTGAGGCTACAGATTCATTTCCAAATAAAACAGCATTTTCTTTGGGACTATCTACTGCAGTACCCTTGCCTGGAAAATCCCATGGACGGAGGAGCCTGGTAGGCTGCAGTCCTTGGGGTAGCGAAGAGTCAGACACGACTGAGAGACTTCACTTTCATGTTCCACTTTCATGCATTGGAGAAGGAAATGGCAACTCACTCCAGTGTTCTTGCCTGGAGAATCCCAGGGACGGGGGAGCCTGGTGGGCTGCCGTCTATGGGGTCACACAGAGTCGGACATGACTGAAGCGACTTAGCAGCAGCAGCAGCAACTGCTACATTATCCACAGTGTCTCTCCCTAAAACATCAACAACACTTAAGTGTTTGAAGTAGAAAAGGTACTCCCAGGTAAGGTTCTCCAAGTATAACAGGTTTTACTTATATCATTGGATTTAGAAAAAGTTCTCTCAACTTAATATAAATTCAGAAGAGCCATGAAAAGACATAACTTTCACTGTATTAAATGTAAGAGAAAACATAATTTTTTATCTCTGTTTAAAGATAGCATTTCAATCAAACCTTTTGATGATTGAATGATTGATTATTCACCAGCAATCAGTAGATTTTCTCCTTTTCTGGCACTTATTTCCCATGATAAAAGAGTTTCACAGCACCAGGCTGGGCTCCCTGTGTTATATAGCAACTTGTCACCAGCTATCTGTTTTAGACATGGGTAGTGTATATATGTCAATGCTATGAGTTCACATGCAGATGTATGTGTAATGTGTATGAGTGCTAGGTCACTTCAGTTGTATCCGACTCTTTGTGACCCTATGGACTGTACCCCGCCAGGCTCCTCTGTCTATGGGATTCTCCAGGCATAAATACTAGAGTGCATTGCCTTGTCCTCCTCCAGGGATTTTCCCACCCAGGGATCGAACCCAGGTTTCTTATCTCCTGCATTGGCCGACAATAGTACTACCACTAGTACTACCTGGGAAGCCCACATAGATATAATGTAATACACGCAATTTTTATAAATCATTAAATTCAAGAGTAAAGTAGCATGATATCTGCAATTTATATTCAAATTATTTAGTTAAAAATTGTTACTTATATAGAGAAATGTAAAGGTGACCAAAAAAAACTCGATAATTAAAAAAAAGTTTCTGTCCACTGAGATGGGGACATGTTTGTGGATGCTGTCAAAGGCTGTTGTATTGATACATTTAATGCCTCATGTCAGAGAAATCAAAGATCCCAGGAGGAATTACTTTCTGCCAACTCATTTGTGCTCAGCTTAAGTATCATTTTACAGGATTTCTTCAAAGACAGGACTTTATGACAACTATTTTGACAAGGACTGAAAAAGATACATTCAGAATGTATTTCTCAGCTCCTTGTCTAGTTAGGTTTATCCTACAATACTTTTGTGACATTTTAAATAGCATATCCTTTAACTGTGATGGGAATTTCACAAGGAAATCTCTTGAAGAATCGAAAGGACTATGTGTACAGATTGAAAAGGCAATTTAAAGGGCTATTGTTACCACGAATATCCCACTGGACTGGATACAGCTGTGTAAACCCAGGGTGGGAGGTGTGTAAACAGAGGTTTTGACAATGAGATGTTGCTGAGTTTGGCTGTAGCTCAGATCACACATGTCAGGTTTAATTAGCAATATCTCCCAACATGTCTTTGACCTAAACAGAATATATGGTTGTCTCTTCCAACACATCTGTGTAAAGTCATTTTGGATAAAGTGAATATTTTGACATACAGCATCTGAAATTTTGACTTTAATGGAGGCATTCTTCTAAGGATCAAAGATTAACAAAAAGGAAAAAAAAATACTTGTACAGAAAAGCAAGCAAAGGTAGAGATAACAGAAAAAATTTCCTTCTCGTCCACTGATCAATACCAGCACTCTGTCAATGAATTATCGTAACATTGTATTTCTAATCCTCACCACAACCTACAGTGTGATCAGCATTGTTCTCCACTGAGGAAACTGAATGGTTCAATAAGAAAGAAAAGAAAATGAAGTTGCTCAGTCGCGTCCGACTCCTCTCTTTGGGACCCCGTGGACCGTAGCCTACCAGGCTTCTCCAAGGTAACCCATTTAACAAGCTTATCTTCAAGCTTCAGCAGCTAGGCACGTTCCATTTGTTATCCTGCCTTTCTCACTTCACCTACCATTTAGGGAGCAAGTGAAAAATAGGAGCTCTTATTACGTACATGCTGACAATACCAGGCTGTTTATTGATTAACAGCATAGGCTAGGTCCTAATGAGAAGTTTTAAAGACCGTATTAACCACTGTGGTCTCTCAAGACCTGGGTTCTTCATTTACTATGGACAACCTGGACCTTGAATTTTACACTGTGCAGCAAAAACTGTAGCATCAAAGGCTGACCACTCTCCGTAGATGTAGAACATTTTGACCGTAATCTGCTATATGAGTTCCACATTGATTAATCTGAGCATGATAAAATATTTCAAAATATTGTAATCTAAAAATTAATGGATGCTTAAAAATAGACTTTATCAATTCCAACATTGCTGAAACATTATAAATTGAATATTTTGATCCTATATTTTTAAGAAAAATGGAAAGAAGTATATTTTTATCCTCATTTCAAAGTTGGATAAGAATTCCAAAACTTTATTTAGAATAACCACTCTTCAGTCTGGAATATAAGCATTTCAGCTCTTTTTGAAGTCCTTGGGCAAGGTTTAAAATGTCGATTTAAGCCATGTAATTTGTAACAGAAAGAATTCCTTTGGGGGCTACAAACTACTCGAGCTTAGCAACCTGGAGTTTATATATCTTTTCTTGCTCTTGGCAGTGATCTCAGAAGTCTAGCTTCTGAAAAGATAGTAAATGTGTTCAAATTAGGAATTGACCCTGATGAAGCTAGACTTTCTCCATTGAAAGCTACTTGCCTTAGACACCAATCCAGACAATTAGACCTGTGAACACACTTACTAATAAGGGTGGAACTGTTTATGCGTAGAGGCAATGTGGTACAGTGACAGAAGCAAAGACTTTGAAGGAAAGAAGACAGAGGTCTGCACCCTGGCTTTGTATGTGTTAGGAGAGTTAATTACTTCCCTGGTGGCTCAGCAATAAAGAATCCATCTGCCCATACAAGAGATGCGGGTTCAGTCCCTGGGTTAGGAAGATCTCTTAGAAAAGGAAGTGGCNGGGCCTGGAAGGGGAGGGAGAACGTGCCAGCCGGGGCTGTCGGACCCCGCAATCTCCGAGGGCGGGGACGAGGACAGCCCTCTCTGGCTCAGCTTATCTCCAGGGAGCAGGGCTTCGGCTTTCTCATTTGCTTAGCCCGCGGGGACAGCGAGTCGCCTGTGGCCCTCGGCGAGACGGGAAAGCGGACGAGCTGCACTTGTTTTTAAGCCATTGTTCTCTGGTTGGAAAGGAAATGACGGCAAGGGTCAGCCGTTCCCAAGGCAGTCCCCACATCCCTTCTTCCTCGCACCTGCCCCGCCCCGCCTGTGGTCAGTTTCAGGCCCAGGGTCTCACTCCCTTGCCATTGCCTTTCCTTGGCTCTGTTCTGGGGCCGTTGCCCCTCTCCCTCTTAACCTACTGTCCGAGGTACCACACCCTCTCATAGCCCAGAAAGGTGTGGTGGTTTTTTTGTTTGTTTTTCTTTGCCCCACATTATGACAAATAGTATCTTAGTTCTCCCACCAGGGGATGGAACCCATGCCCTGGGCGTTGGAAGCACAGAGGCTTAACTTTCCCTGGACTGACAGGGAAGTCCCCTGCCACCCCAGAAAGCTTTAACACAGAAGGTCTTAGTAATACTATGAGATGGCTACAGCAGGAGGGAAGGACAGAGTGAAGGCAACTTGGTGAGATGCAGTCAGGCCACTGACTGGGAACTGTCTCACTGCCCTAGGTAGATCTCTGCCCAGTGGAGAAGTGAGGGAGCCATAGACCCCTATGCCTGTCCCGGTACAGCAGGCAATCTCTCTTGCAGGCATTTGGTAAAGCACCCTGGGGACCAAGGCCACGTCCCAGTTCCCTCCCATCTTCGAATGCCTGAGCTGAGGCTGCCCTCTGAGGTGCTACTTTGCTGCAAGCCAGAGACCCCTGGTTCAGCAGGAAGTCCTCGGGGCTGTATCCCGGGGAGCTGGGTCCTATCTGCTGCAAAGATTAGGAGTTCCCCTGGGGGCACAGCCCAGATCTGCCTCCTCAGTAATTCCCTTAGCAATCCTTCCATCCTCCCCGCACACCCTTGGACCAAACACATAATAACCATTCATTTAATGCCTGGCTGAGTTTCCAATGTGATGGTGACAGTGAGACTGTCTTCCAGCTGCTGGCAGTAAGCCACAGGATGAGAAAGCTGATGGCTACAAAAGGTACAGGGAAGAGGCAGCGATCATGTAGTAGTTAAGAGTGTGGGCTCTGGACTGGAGTGACTGGGGAGAGGAGACTCGGCTACTCAGAAGCTGTGTCACCTTGAGCAAGTTANGATTTGGGCTATATGTTAGTTTTCTAAGGGTACCACAATAAACTACCACAAGCTTGGTGCTTTCAAATAATAGAAACTAATATCCTCATAGTTCTGAAGGTCAAAAGCCTAAAATCACAGGGTCAGCATGTGCATGTTCCTTCTGAAGACTTTTAGGATGGAATCCTTCCTTGCCTCTTCCCAGCTTCTGGCAGTTACTGGCATCCTTGGCTTGCAGTAGCTGCGTCACTCCAGTCCCTTCCTCTGTCTCCATGTGACCTTCTCCCCAATGTGTCTCTGTGTGTCCTGCTCATCCTATAAGGACATCTCAGTCATTGGGTTCAGGGACCATCCTAAGTCCAGGATGATTTAGTGTCTAGATTCTTAACTAATTATATCTGCAAAGAGCTTATTTCCAAGTCAGGGCACATTCTGAGGTTCTGGATGGCCACGGATATTTGCAGGGTTGGGGGAGTGTCTGTTCAATCTAGATAGCATATTCAAAAGCAGAGACATTACTTTGCCAACTCAAGTCCGTCTAGTCAAGGCTATGGTTGTGAGAGTTGGACTGTGAAGGAGGCTGACCGCTGAAGGNACGGATATTTGCAGGGTTGGGGGAGTGTCTGTTCAATCTAGATAGCATATTCAAAAGCAGAGACATTACTTTGCCAACTCAAGTCCGTCTAGTCAAGGCTATGGTTGTGAGAGTTGGACTGTGAAGGAGGCTGACCGCTGAAGGATTGATGCTTTTGAACTGTGGTGCTGGAGAAAACTCTTGAGAGTCCCTTGGACTGCAAGGAGATCCAACCAGTCCATCCTGAAGGAGATCAACCCTGGGATTTCTTTGGAAGGAATGATGCCAAAGCTGAAACTCCAATACTTTGGCCACCTCATGCAAAGAGTTGACTCATTAGAAAAGACTTTGATGCTGGCAGGGATTGAGGCAGAAGGAGAAGGGGATGACAGAGGATGAGATGGCTGGATGGCATCACTGACTCGATGGACATGAGTCTGGGTGAACTCCGGGAGTTGGTGATGGACAGGGAGGCCTGGCATGCTGCGATTCATGGGGTCGCAAAGAGTCGGACACGACTGAGCGACTGAACTGAACTGAACTGTTCAACCCAGTGCAAGTCACAGGCCCTATTATGATATTGAGAAGAACAAAGACACAGTTACTAGGCCCTTGGATGGTTTCATTCAGCTCCCAGTCACAAAGCTGTTGATAAGTTGAAGGGATGCCTGTGTCATGTAGAGGAGGCTCAGTCCCTTGAAGAAACCAAAGTCCTGGCACCACTGCCAGGTGAGGGCACAGTGCATCTTCACTCTAGCCTGCTACCTGTTCACGTGTCTATTCCATTTCTGCTTCTTGAAGATACTCGCATTGTTTTAGAACCCAGCTATGTCTGCTAAGCTTGCTTCCTTTACATTTTTCTCTCTTTGCTATATGTTTCAGTACATCAAAGCATCAGTTAACCACATCATCTTGATGGGTTTCCCCTTTCGTTTTTTTATTTTAAGTGCATTCTGTGTAAGTCAAACAAAGTAAGCATCTGTCACTTGGCAACCTCTGCTGGGGTCAAGTATCCCCAACTCTGGCAAATCTTATCGGACTCCACAGACAGAGACAGTTCACTCTGCTTTGTAATCAGCTTCTTTGCAGCACTGGCTAATGGTAGTGCTGTTTTCAGGAGCTTATCTCCTCTTTAAACTGTGGACCATTTGAAAGCAGAGACCCTATTTTCTCATCTTTATATCCCTAATATGTAGCACAATACACGGTTCCCAGCAGTCTCTTATATGCTCAGTGAATGAATGAATGAGCAGAGCAACTTCAATAAGTTCATGAGTCTTGGGTCTCATTTTATCCCATTTCTGTCTCTGTTCGCCTTCCAAAGAAAATTCCTTCAATAAATATTCTTCACTTTCAAAACACCATCTGGGGTATTGTGCTCTGTACCCTGAGTCACATAAAATTTCAAAGCCTTCTTTTTAGATCAATTTCACTTGGCAATTAGGTTTTGGTAAATAAATTTAATTCTCCTGTTCTGGTTTTAATTCAATGCAAAAACACCTCAGAAACAAGTTACCTTTTTTAAATGGCTTTAATTTTCTAATGGCTAAATTGTTATAACTGTTCATTAACCCCCATATAAATAATCTAGCAGCTGTGAACATTCTATACATCTAACAAAGAAATACTTTTAATAGAGGACAGGGGAAATGTCATAAATAATGAGGGTTGTTGTAAAAATTAATGTTTCTGCATTTTACAGTTCATCTGCAATGAATTATGGATTATATTTTAAAGCGTGTTCCGGACTTCCACCTCATAAAAACCATCACCAGAATAACAGGCAAAGTATTCAGTTCCTCATTTTGTAACCCACTGCCCTCTGGGTGGTCTGGCTTCTAAAGGTGGATGGTAAGAAGGGTGTTGGGTATTTCTATTTACACTGTTAGTCTTCTGCTTCTGGCAGTAAAGGTTCTCAGAACCTATGCCCAGATATCCTGGTCATAGACTCCTTTTGAAACACAAATGCTGCCTATGTTTTCTTTGCTAAATTAGGCTTTGAGAAGTGAAGTTATGCTTAAGGACATCTCCGCCTGAATGAAACACTCCAGGTTTCTATATTTAAATTATTTTCTATTTGGGAAATAGCACAAATAATGGAGTTTGGGAGTTCGGCCATGTTTTCCTTTGCTTTTGTGCTTTTCTTCTGATGAGAAGGTTCTGTATGCCTTTCCAAATACCTGAATACCACTGAGTAGGAACCATGGGTACATGCAAAAAACATCAAGTTCTCAAGGTTTCAAAGCTACCAGATAAATATACTGCTACCAACATGTCTTTCATCCTACGTGTTCTCATGAAATAGTGTACATGGAGTGTGCCTTGTGGGGTATGTATTGTGGTGGTCTGTGACCTGCACAGGATAAAAATAAGATCATCCCCTGTGGATGGGAAGAGAGAGGAGGGAGAGACAGAGACAAAAAGAAGGATAGTTGGGGTGGGGAGCAAGAACATAGGAAGGTGGTGGGAACCTAGGTAAAAATAAATTTAAAAGGACACGATTTTTCCCAAGTATCTGGGACTGAAACCTTAAAGCACGAAGTCCTTATCCAGCTCAACCTCTGAGCCTCAGTTTCCTCATGTAAAATGAGAGCTTTAGGTCCCATTGGATCCAAATTTTTAATATTACCATCTATTTTACTTACTAGAAACTTTTCTATTGATATTTACACTCTGCTGTATTTAAAATGGAGATCCTATAAAGACCTATATATAGCACAGGGAACTCTGCTCAATGTTATGTGCAGCCTGGATGGGAAGGGAGTTTGGGGCAGAGCGGATACATGTGTATGTATGGCTGAGTCCCTTCGCTCTTCACCAGAAGCTATCACACAATCAACTCTACTCTGATGTAAAGTAAAAAGTTTAAAAAGGAAAAAGAAAAATCCTTGGAGAGACCCAGGAGGCAATACAGAGTGAAGTAAGACAGAAAGAAAAACACCAATATAGTATACTGACACATATATATGAAATTTAGAAAGATAGTAATGATGACCCTGTATGTGAGACAACAAAAGAGACACAGACATATAGAACGGACTTTTGGCCTCTGAGGGAGAGGGAGAGGGTGGGATGATTTGGGAGAATGGCACTGAAGAATGTATACTATCATGTAAGAAACGAGGCACCGGTCTATGTTCGATGCAGGATGCAGGATGCTTGGGGCTGGTGCATGGGGATGATCCAGAGAGACGTTGTGGGGTGGGAGGTGGGAGGGGGATTCAGGATTGGGAGCTCGTGTACACCTGTGGTGGATTCATGTCGATGTATGGCAAAGCCAATAGAGTAATGTAAAGTAATTGCTTCCCTGTAGAGTCTTGCAAGAACCATGTCTGCCTCTTGCTTCAGCAGGGCTTTCCTGGTGGCTCAGGCA
>SJYV01034715.1:333952-402537 GCA_006410875.1 Neotragus pygmaeus | reverse complement strand
AAGGAAACCAGAATTGAAAGAGACACATGTACCCCAATGTTCATCGCAGCACTGTTTATAATAGCCAGGACATGGAAACAACCTAGATGTCCATCAACAGATGAATGGATAAGAAAGCAGTGGTACATATACACAATGGTGTATTACTCAGCTATTAAAAAAAAAATACATTTGAATCAGTTCTAATGAGATGGATGAAACTGGAGCCTATTATACAGAGTGAAGTAAGCCAGAAAGAAAAACACCAATATAGTATACTGACACATATATATGAAATTTAGAAAGATAGTAATGATGACCCTGTATGTGAGACAACAAAAGAGACACAGACATATAGAACGGACTTTTGGCCTCTGAGGGAGAGGGAGAGGGTGGGATGATTTGGGAGAATGGCACTGAAGAATGTATACTATCATGTAAGAAACGAGGCACCGGTCTATGTTCGATGCAGGATGCAGGATGCTTGGGGCTGGTGCATGGGGATGATCCAGAGAGACGTTGTGGGGTGGGAGGTGGGAGGGGGATTCAGGATTGGGAGCTCGTGTACACCTGTGGTGGATTCATGTCGATGTATGGCAAAGCCAATAGAGTAATGTAAAGTAAAATAAAGTAAAAAAAAATTTTTTTTTAAGTAAAGATATGAAGACTTGGAGATAGCGGCTGCTTAAATATCATCCCCTCCACCTCCCTCCCCATGCCTGAGATATATCCAGCACCTGCCATATCAGCCTCCCCTCTAGGCTCTGGCCACATAGAATGTTCTCACCAGAGTGGCACACAACAGCCACCAGAGGAGCTTTCTAAAGAGACACCTCCCCTGGCTTGCACCTCCAGATACAAATGCCATACCCAGGGAAGGGGCCAGGGCTCTCATATCATTACAAATGTAGTTCGTGTATATGTCAGTGGAGAACCACGTGGGAATGAAGTCTTTGTATATTTAAGGCATCATTGGGATTTGACTAAATACAGATAGAAACTTGACCGTAAGCAGCCTATTTGGGTGGCTTATTTGGCTGAAGAATACTTTAGGTCCAAAGTCCACATCTCTTTCAAATGAATTCTTGGCATTTCAACAGCTCCCATACCTGGGCATCTGCCAGTACTTTACAAATACATACTGAACCTCATTCTAGGGCAGAAAATGTCATCACAGCCATCGTGGGGTAGGGAAAAATCAGTTTAGAGGTGAACTCTCCTAGAGAAACCCCCAGGTGTGTGCCTGCATGCTTTGTCATCAGCATTTGAAGAGGCGTTAGAGTGACCTTCCATCATGCCTTTACTAACCACAAACAAGAACACGCATACCCAACTGGAAAAAGGAGAGAAAGAGAAGCAAACCAACAAGTTAGTGTTAATCATACTACATTTTAGCGATCATCTTCCGTAATCAGGGTTAGTCATTCATTCAGGGAGATGCCTTCTAAAACCAGCTAAGACACATACATGTCATTTTCTCATGGCCTCAAACAGTAGGGATTATGCGTGTTAAGATTTTGAGGATTTACTTTGCTTTTGGAAAGGAGAGAAGGGAATTTCTTAAAGAAGTATAATACAGAGAAGGATTTATAAGTAATTATGTTACAACTCATTGAATTTTTACAAAGTGACTCAGGTGTGTAACCACCTCCTGGATCAAGGTATAGTTTATTACCAGGAGCCTGGAAGTCTGTCTCTTCATGCTTCCTGGAAGCATGAGTTTTATGTCTATGGATACACGTATACCTGTGGCCAGTTCATATTGATGTATGACAAAAACTTCACAATAGTGTAAAGTAATTATGGCATCACCAACTCAATGGACATGAGTTTGAGTATACTCCGGGAGTTGGTGATAGACAGGGAGGCCTGGCATGCTGCAGTTCATGGGGTCGCAGAGAGTCACACACGACTGAGCAACTAAACTGAACTGAATTATTCTCCAATTAAATTAATTTTAAAAAGCAAACAAACAAACAAAAAAAAAGTGAACAGGGCTTCCCAGATAGCACTAGTGGTAAAGAACCTGCTTGCCAATGCAAGAGATGCAGGTTTGATCCCTGGGTTGGGAAGATCCCCAGGAGGAGGCCATGGCAACCCACTTGAGTATTCTTTGCCTGGAGAATCTCATGGACATAGGAGCCTGGCAGGCTACAGTCCATAGTGCTGCAAAGAGCTGGACACAACTGAACTGACTTAACATGCACATTAACATGAGCAAATAGAACCCTACTGCATTTTAGGCTCTTTTTGCATCTGCTTTCTTTCAGCTGACAATTTTCTGTGGGAGTCATCCATACTGAAATGTGTACTGTAATTTTTTTTTTTTATGTAGATAGTATTCTATTGTTTGACTATACCACAATTTATTTATCCATTTGACTCTACCTAAAAATATGAGTTATTTCTATCATGAATAATGATGCTATGAATATTCTTATGCATTCCTTTTGATGCACATATCTAACTTATATCTGTTGGATCTGTATCAAAAAGTAGTATAAAATGATCGCAGGGGCTCCATAGTTCTGGTTTGGTAGATAGTGTCAAATAGTTTTCCAAGACAGTTGCATGAGTTTACACTCCCACAAGCAGTATATGAGAGGTCTAGCTGCTCTGTATCTCCTCTATTTTATGTTCTCTTGAATAATTTCTGTGAGATTAGTTTTATTTCTTCTTTAAAAGTTCTGAAAAATCCACCAGTGAAGTTATCTGGACCTGGAGGATTTTTTCTTTGTTTGAGGAAGATTTTTAGTTACAGATTCAATTTATTAAGCTGATGTGGGAATGCTAAGATTTTCTACTTCTGTCCGTTTTGGCACATTGCATTTTCAAGAGATTTTTCCATTAACTCTAACATTTCAAACTACTGTCAGAAATATGGGGGTCACCTTTTATGCTTTTCTTCTCTCAAGAATTAAAGCCCTGTGTTGGTTGCTATCCAGTGGCTGCAAAGAGTTATTTTATGCATTTTGTCCAGCTCTGATACACATTTATAACAATAGGGTGAGTCCAATGCCAGATAAGAGATGTCTCCTCTCTGTAGGTATTAGCCTCTTTGCTGTCTCTCTCTTAGTTTCTGAGCCTCTTATCACATGCATGCATCCTTTTGTAACAAATAGATGCCTCACAGGGAGACTGCATATATACTGTGGCGCTCACATTTTTGTGACTGCCGTGGTACGCTTGCTATCCAATTTTTGTCTTCCCTACATAAGGCTGTCACAAGTTTCAGGAGATCACTTTTTCCTAGCATCTAAAGCTCCTATTATCAATAAATATAAGCAAATGCTCTGAGGGGATAAGACCATGATAAATTTAACACTTACTATGTGTGTTCATTCCTGTCTGAATCATGGCCACGTCATCTTGGTTGATTTCCAGTACTTTCATACATCTTCTTTTTCCTTTGTTTTGTGCTTTAACTCAACTTACAGAGTTATTCTCAGCAGAAGAGTTAGTCAGATACAAGTTACTGTTGATGCAAAAATCCCTCGCTTGCATTTTCATTGTCACTGTCTACCAGAACCATTTTTTTGGTTCTGGCCTGGAAGTTAAATCGAAATCAAATCAAGGGAAGAAATGGCATAACTGAGTTTTCCAAGCTTTGTCATCCTGTTATTTTTGAATCACTTCCTACATAATTGATACTGAGTTTCACCTATAATACAGTTCATTGATGCAAGCAATTTCAGTGCATTTTGGGCAAATAAATCTCCCCCGTGAAATATTCTTAGTTAATAACTAACACATAAAAAGTTAGAAGTACTTGCCAGAACCATAAATTTTGAGTTAATTTTATCGCTGTTGAAGAGCAGGATGTTATTCCAGGTGTAGACCCTACATTGCCAGCCTCAGGGCCAGAAGACACTTACTGTGGAATTAAATGGACTTTGCTAAGCATCATCAAATGTGGCTCTTGTGTTCCTCTCTTTCCTTGTTAGCAGCAGACCTGCACGTGATTTCACAGGCTGCAAGTCAGAGAGAATATATTTTCTAGTCAGGGAAAGTAATTTAAACTCCAATATTATGAATCTGTACCAACTAATGTCAGCAGGAAAGTCAAAGATAAAACAGCTGAATTTACATATCTATTGCCATGCCAAATCTTTTATTTTGCTTAAAGATTAAGATTCACAACTGATGTCAAGAGTGATAAAAGTGTGTCTGAGTTTTGCAAGTAAATTGGAAGAAAATAGAAACTAAAGCAGTTCAGAAAAACATATAAAAATGCAAGTGAACATCCAGAAAAACTTTTGATAGAAGATGGCAGAGTAGTATTCAAAATTAGAGGGAGTATAAGAGAAATAAGGGAAATGCTGAGTATTATTCTAGTACTTCATTTATAAAGAGGAAAGGAGGAAGAAAAATTCTAATTATTATAAGGTAAAGGTGACTTTAAAAATTGAATGGTAAATATTGGGTAGGCCAAAAGTTAGTAACTAAATAAATTACCAGTAGCATTTCCCTGGCAAAATTCTCCCCAAATAAAACTGTATTCTGAAGGCTGAATTTCTTGTATATTATTTGAACAAGGTTTTAGTTCACACACACACACATACACATGCACACCCCAAACAAGAATACATATATCTCACTAATAAATGTTGTGTAGTGGCTGGTTAAGCAAACGTTTTATGTTAGAATAATTAGACATTTACAAAAAATGTTGCAAAGATAATAAGGAGTTCCTATGTACACCTCACCTAGTTTCTGTTAATGTTAACATCTTCCATTATCTATGATACATTTGTCAAAACCGAAACCAACACTGGTATGTTTGCTATTAACTAACTTCAAATTTAATTTGATTCAGCAGTTTTCCACTAATCTTCTTCTATTCCAGGATTCCACATTGCATTTAGACATCTTACCAGCTTATGCAGCTCTTGGCTCTGATGGTTTCTTAGTCTTTCCTTATTTTTGCATGACTTTGACAGTTTGGGGAAGTAGTGGTTAGGTGTTTTGTACAATGCCCCTTAACTTAGGGTTGGCTGATGCTTTCTCATGCTTAAACTTGGAGTTAAAGGATTTGGGGAAGAAGACAACAGAGGTGAAGTACCCTTATCACATCATAGCAGAGTACGTGATATAAATATGGCTTATCACAGGGAATGTTCACCTTGATTACTTGGTTAGGGAGTATTTGCCAGTTTACTTGCCGTGTGTGTACACATACATACACACACTTTTTTTTGCCAGTTTACTTGCTGTGTGTGTACACATACACACACTTTTTTTTTTCTTTCCATACACTATTCTCTGGAAGATAGACTCAAGGGAAATGGTAGAGATTAGGCTCTACCTCCTTACAGGGGAAACAAATGTTTCCAAAACCTAGATTTTTAGAAATAAACATGAAAGAGCCAATAAAGGGATTTCCCCAGTGATCCAGTGGTAGAGCCCGCCAGTGTAGAGGAAATGGGTTTGATCCCTGATCTGGGAAGATTCCACATGCTGTGGAGCAAATAAGTCCCCACGCCATAGCTAATGAGCCCACGAGCCGCAACTACTGAGCCCACGTGATGCAACTAGTAAAGCCCGCATGCCCTAGAGCCCATGCTCTGCAACGAGAGAAGCCACCACAGTGAGAAGCCTGTGCACTGCAGCAGGGAATAGCCCCCACTCACTGCAACTAGAGAAAGGCCCTGAGCAGCAGCAAAGATCCAGCACAACCATAAATAAATAGGCAAATTAAAACAAACACAGACTTTTACTCAGTGTTTTATAACACCCAAAACAATATATAGTATATCTTATTATCGAACCCAACAGAATAAAAACGTACATACTGTGGTTTCAGCCTCAGGTGCAGGAAGTTAGTTTTCAGTTCTTGCTCTCCAGTTGCATGACAAAGTGGATGGCACAGTCCTGGGATGGTAAAGATATGGGCATGCCCTCCTCATTTTCATGGTAGATACCACTGATCAGTCAAGGCATCTTTTCTCCTTTTATCCGGTATAGTTTTGGAATTCTTTCATCGTCAACTATGCTAGCAATAGATATATAAACAGAAGCCTAATAACCTTTCTTATTTTGTTTCTAACACTGAAGAACACAGTCACAAAGTTTATCATTACACTTCAGCAAACATTGTAACATTGGCCAGTGGTCTTTCTTGAGGAGCTATAGTTGTGTAGCACATTCAGAGTTACCTGCATATCTCTATTTGTCCCTTCCTCCACATTTAACTCCACAAAACTATGCTCTAATTCTCAGAAATCAACAATGTAATCCTGCTTATTATCTATTTTTTATGCGCTCAAAATTATTTTTTTAATATTTACTTCACTCAGTGACTTGTGTTAGATTCTCTGGGGACCGTAGTTTCACTGAATAGCATTACTGCCCTCAAGGAGTTTATATGAGAAGACTTTGTATAAATCAGGGAACACAGTGAAAAGTCTATATGAATGGGAGAACACTTTACAGGCGTTAGGAAGATGGGGATCACCTTCCCCAGAGGAAGAAGCAGAGAAGGAGACGATAGTTCCCCAAGGCAAGCCTCAGTTAATCCAGTCATTCTGCACAAGTAGAGGCTAAGGATTATATAGTACAAGAACAATAGCAACTGTAATAATATGAATAATTACTGTTAATTCAACCTTTCTTTGTGCTAGATGAACAAAATTACAGACATGGTCTTTAACAACTGTTCTGAGGGAANTTGTTTATAATTCCCTCTTCCTGGGCAAGGGAATAGTGGTGAAACTTTGTGTATGTTTAATGCTTTTTCACACTGTCATGCTACAAAGGTCTAAGATTTAGGTCAGAGAATAATCTGAAGGATCACCTCAGAGATTTGGTAAAATTGCTTCCTTTTTGATACCAAACGTCTCTGGAGCAAGTTTGTGTACAAAATGTCTATCGCCCCTTAGAGCGAACTCCTTCACTTCGTATAAACCTTGGAGGGGAGAGTCATTTGGCCAATGGATTTGGGGTCTAAGTTGTCTTAGTTTGGGAGGCTATGGTCAGAAATATTACACCGAACTGCTGTCAGGGATCCTATTGTCTTAACTCTGAAGTTCCCAGAATCACTAGGCAGGAATTTCAGATTTTTTTTTTAAAGTATATACAGAAATCACCACCACATGCCCAACCGACATGTATATCAGAGAGAGAGTGATTGTGTGGTGGGGGTAGGGATTTAGGGAAAAAGGTGAGACACGGGCTAAGCAGAGGGAGAATTTAGCCTCTGTACTTAATAGGTAAACTTAGACACACATTCTGTATGAAGAAATTATTTTGTTTTTTTTAAAGATAAATGGTCAAATAAGAAACATGTAGGAAAAATATCAGGGCACAGTAAAAGCAAGTAAGATAAAAAGGCTGGTGAGATTGGGATGCTTCCCTGGTGGCTCAGATGGGGACTGGGATAGAATGCAGGCACTGACATTTATACAGTACATGACCTTGAGTAACTTATCTGAATTCTAAGTTTCCTAATTTATTAACAATGAAGATATGAGAAATATGTATGAACATGAGAAATAACAAACTTGCATTCAAACACAATACCTGGCATAAAGAAGATACTGCCTCTCGAAATGGACAGTATACAAATCAAACTTGAGAAGGGGAGGCATCACTAACCTATGCCCAAGTTAGACACTTTCTCAGACCATGAGAGCCTAAGTAGGATGCTCTTTAATGAATACTTATCATGGGAGACACAATAATACAACAGTTTGAGGGACACTTTATACAAAATACACAAGAGTAACTCATGTTAAGAAAAGTGGGAGATGTATGCTACAAAACTTGCATATCCAATAAGTGCTTTAGCTGCTAAGTCGCTTCATCATGTTCGACTCTGTGCAACCCCACAGACGGCAGCCCACCAGGCTCCCCCATCCCTGGGATTCTCCAGGCAAGAACNCTCTTGGCTCTGATGGTTTCTTAGTCTTTCCTTATTTTTGCATGACTTTGACAGTTTGGGGAAGTAGTGGTTAGGTGTTTTGTACAATGCCCCTTAACTTAGGGTTGGCTGATGCTTTCTCATGCTTAAACTTGGAGTTAAAGGATTTGGGGAAGAAGACAACAGAGGTGAAGTACCCTTATCACATCATAGCAGAGTACGTGATATAAATATGGCTTATCACAGGGAATGTTCACCTTGATTACTTGGTTAGGGAGTATTTGCCAGTTTACTTGCCGTGTGTGTACACATACATACACACACTTTTTTTTGCCAGTTTACTTGCTGTGTGTGTACACATACACACACTTTTTTTTTTCTTTCCATACACTATTCTCTGGAAGATAGACTCAAGGGAAATGGTAGAGATTAGGCTCTACCTCCTTACAGGGGAAACAAATGTTTCCAAAACCTAGATTTTTAGAAATAAACATGAAAGAGCCAATAAAGGGATTTCCCCAGTGATCCAGTGGTAGAGCCCGCCAGTGTAGAGGAAATGGGTTTGATCCCTGATCTGGGAAGATTCCACATGCTGTGGAGCAAATAAGTCCCCACGCCATAGCTAATGAGCCCACGAGCCGCAACTACTGAGCCCACGTGATGCAACTAGTAAAGCCCGCATGCCCTAGAGCCCATGCTCTGCAACGAGAGAAGCCACCACAGTGAGAAGCCTGTGCACTGCAGCAGGGAATAGCCCCCACTCACTGCAACTAGAGAAAGGCCCTGAGCAGCAGCAAAGATCCAGCACAACCATAAATAAATAGGCAAATTAAAACAAACACAGACTTTTACTCAGTGTTTTATAACACCCAAAACAATATATAGTATATCTTATTATCGAACCCAACAGAATAAAAACGTACATACTGTGGTTTCAGCCTCAGGTGCAGGAAGTTAGTTTTCAGTTCTTGCTCTCCAGTTGCATGACAAAGTGGATGGCACAGTCCTGGGATGGTAAAGATATGGGCATGCCCTCCTCATTTTCATGGTAGATACCACTGATCAGTCAAGGCATCTTTTCTCCTTTTATCCGGTATAGTTTTGGAATTCTTTCATCGTCAACTATGCTAGCAATAGATATATAAACAGAAGCCTAATAACCTTTCTTATTTTGTTTCTAACACTGAAGAACACAGTCACAAAGTTTATCATTACACTTCAGCAAACATTGTAACATTGGCCAGTGGTCTTTCTTGAGGAGCTATAGTTGTGTAGCACATTCAGAGTTACCTGCATATCTCTATTTGTCCCTTCCTCCACATTTAACTCAACAAAACTATGCTCTAATTCTCAGAAATCAACAATGTAATCCTGCTTATTATCTATTTTTTATGCACTCAAAATTATTTTTTTAATATTTACTTCACTCAGTGACTTGTGTTAGATTCTCTGGGGACCGTAGTTTCACTGAATAGCATTACTGCCCTCAAGGAGTTTATATGAGAAGACTTTGTATAAATCAGGGAACACAGTGAAAAGTCTATATGAATGGGAGAACACTTTACAGGCGTTAGGAAGATGGGGATCACCTTCCCCAGAGGAAGAAGCAGAGAAGGAGACGATAGTTCCCCAAGGCAAGCCTCAGTTAATCCAGTCATTCTGCACAAGTAGAGGCTAAGGATTATATAGTACAAGAACAATAGCAACTGTAATAATATGAATAATTACTGTTAATTCAACTTTTCTTTGTGCTAGATGAACAAAATTACAGACATGGTCTTTAACAACTGTTCTGAGGGAATCATGAGAGGGGTGCTAAGGAAACAGAGGAGTATCATCTAAAATGGAATTTATGGAAGAGAAAGGCAACTTTAACGGACTTCCTGGAAAAGTGACTCCAGCCAAATTTTTAAAGTTGAATAGGAGGTAGCCATCTGTATGGGGCCAAATCACCACCCCCAAAGAGAGAAGAGCTTGGAGGAAGACCCTAAAGCAAGAGAATCCATGGTGCGTCCTGAAAAAGACTGGATAAGGTGAGGGGAAGGGCTCAGTCCCAAAGGAAGATGGGGCTGGAGGGACTTCCCTGGTGGTCACTGGTTAAGAATCTGCCTTCCATTACTGGGGTTGTGGGTTCGATCCCTCATCAGGGAACTAAGATCCCACGTGCCACAAGGCAACTAATCCCTTAGTCTGCAACTACTGAGCCTGTGCACTCTGGAGGCCATGTGCCACAACTAGAGAGAAGCCCGCTCACTGCAACAGAGATTCCTGTGTGCCCCAAGGCCTTATGCAGCCAAATTAAAAATTTAATTAAATTTTTATTTAAAAAAATTTTTTTAAAAAGATAGGGCTGGAGGATGGAGCAGTATATGGAAGGAAGAATGAAGACTTGAGCTTCATAGCATTTAACCTTGTCAGCTGACTATACAGTATAACATGACAACATTCAAAGTGAAGTTTACACCTGCCTGCCACGTGCTCTGCTGGATTATGGGATTGCCTCCACATTGCCCTTTCATGAGTTGCCCATCAGGATCATCCGTTATCACATCTGCATGGATGAGTTTGTCAGAGGAAGAGTGAGTAGAACAGGGACCCTGATAGGCAAGACGTGAGTCAGGGAAATCCCAATGGTGAGGAGTGTCATCCTATCAGATAAATCTAAAGACATGGACCTCAACCCCATCTAGTGAAATGCCAAGTGGGGATATCTAAGTTGAAGAGTGAAGAGAAAAAGATCACCTACCATGAAAAAACATTAAAAATAAGTAAAAGTATTAGAACACTCTTCATCTAGCTCATAGGCAATGGATATTTTCTTTTTGGGCTATGGTGGTAAGATGCCTAGGTCAGATGATAATTGAACAGCTGATGAATTCAAGACTTGAAAGAGGAGTACAGAGACTTCAAGGGAGAGGAATTTAATTTCCCTAAGTCCAATCTTTTTTTTCTTGGGGATGGTCTTGATCACTGCCTTCTGTACAATTTCATGAACCTCCGTCCATAGTTCTTCAGACACTCTGTCTATCAGATCTAATCCCTTGAATCTATTTGTCTCTTCCACTGTATAGTCGTAAGGGATTTGATTTAGGTCATACCTGAATGATCCAGTGGTTTTCTACTTTCTTCAATTTAAGTTTGAATTTTGAGCTGTGGTGTTGAAGAAAACACTTGAGAGTCCCTTGGACAGCAAGGAGATCCAACCAGTCCATCCTAAAGGAAATCAGTCCTGAATATTCATTGGAAGGACTGATGCTGAAGCTGAAACTCCAATACTTTGGCCTGATGCCAAGACTAAAGGCAGGAGGAGAAGGGTACAACAGAGGATGAGATGGTTGGATGGCATCACTGACTCAATGGACATGATTTTGAGTAAATTCCAGGAGTTGGTGATGGACAAGGAGGCCTGGCATGCTGCAGTCCATGGGGTCACAAAGAGTCGGACACATCTGAGCAACTGAATTGAACTGAAGTCCAATCTAGAACATATTTATTTTAATCTTCTGTTTTTAACAGAGCTATCCTCTTATTATAAAGAGACTTTCAGAGAAAAATACCCTGTAGAAGAAGTTCTATTCCATAACATGAATAGAAATTGGGTTCTCAGACTTAAGCAATACTTATCCCGTTACTTACTCTAAAAATGAATTTTTCTCCTATGTCGATACACTATTGTCAGTGGTGTTTCATACTGTGTAATTTACTTACAAATGTGTCTTAATATATAAAGACTAACAGTGATAATACAGACCAGTAAAAAAACTGTGTGACATCACGTTATTTATGTTCTCTATTTAGAAAATGAAAGGTGATAAGAGGAATATCAAGTAATAACTTTTATTTTTCTCAGGTCTAAATTTTTTCTTTATCATAATGGGTTTTTTAAAAAATGGAAAATATTCATTTGTAAAGACCATCCTTGTAAGTTGCAATAAAAATCCACTTTACACCCCCTACTGTAAACCCCTGTGTGCCTGTCCTGCCTGTCCCCCAGTCTTACACTTGTTTGCTGATAGCTGAAAAGGTGATCATTCTTTATCATACAGATTTCGTGGCTGGGAAATGACAGATGAGCTGCTAATTTGCTTGTTTTTAGGTCTATCTTCTGACTTGGTGATTGATTCCTACCACAGATCATTAGTGGAAATAAACTGTTCTGATCCAGCTCTTAATTTGTATTTTAATTAAGTTTTTGATCCAGCAACAAAAATCTCCAATAGGTAGAATTGCCCTTTCTCTCTATGTGTCTGCTCATCATTATGGGATTTAAGTTTACCCTGCTCTGTCCTTGCCTAACTTCCTGTCCAGGATTCTTTGAGGGCTTTAGCAGACATCTGTTCAGACCCATTTACTCTGTTTTGTCTTCATCCTCACATCGGACTGTGGGTCTGTGGACACAATCCTTATGTCTCCAGTGCCCTAGGCCAATGCCAGTTAGGTGGTAAATAAATATGGCACAGTGGTAAAGAAAATGCTTGCCAATGCAGGAAACCCAAGAGATGTGTGCTGGAGCCCTGGGTCAGAAATATCCCCCGGAAAGCAAAATGCAACCCACTCTAGTATCCTTGCCTGAAAAATTCCCGTAGACACAGGAGCCTGGTGGGCTACGGTCCAGGAGGTCATGAAAGAGTTGGACACACTGAGCATGGCAGCAAATAGTTAAATAAATGAGCAGAAAGATAAATGGATGACTAAACACTAAGGAAAACTAAAATGATACTATTTATTAGGCATTTCTCTGTTTACAGACAAATCTTCCCTCACTTGAAAACCTGTGGGTGATCGTTAGACTTCTAGAATTATGTGGTGGGTGGGATATTTCCTACTCATGACACCGATGATGAATCCCATCCTCTCTGTTAGCACAGCGAGGTAGAAAGTTGCTGACTCTCCAGAAAGTAAAATTCACCTCTGTTGGCTTTAGAAGCATATCCTTTCTTTTACTGTAAAAAACCTTAGCACATATTCCTAAGAATTTGAATTTTATAGGGTGAAATGTAAAATTGTGTTTCTTAACAACCTTATACTGATACAAACACATACATGCACACAAACTCACCATCTCTTAAGTCTATTTAGAATTCAGAAAAACAAGAAAACAATGTCTTACTTCTCAGATAGGCTTAGGTAGTTCCAGAATAGGTGTGAGGATATTGGAAAATTGGCACTTCCATATGTTGTTAGCAAGAGTGTATTCTGGTGTTTCTTTTTTAAAGGACAGCTTGCCAATAATATCAAAATTGTAAAAGCACATGCCCTGCAAATTAAGAAACTTACATCCAGGAATGTAGTCTTCATAAACACTTGTAAAATAATATGTACACGAAATTTTATTGCAACTTTATTTCACATGGGAGATAAAACTCTTGTAAGTAAACTAATTGTTTATTATTGGTAGAAAAGGTCTATAAATTATGGTTTGTCCATGCAGCTGTTAAAAATAATGAGAATGATCTTTACTGATGTATCTCTTTACTGTAGAAATACATCAAGTGGGAAACAGTGTTACAACATAATACATATATTATGATCCCCTTTGAGTTTAAAAAAGGTAATTTGTGAGTTTGTGTGTGCAGGGTTATATGTGTGTGTGTCTGTGATTGTGTGTGCTTAGAGCAATTCTACAAAGATATACAAGAAATAATTGACAATGTCTACTTCAAGAAATAAAGCAGGCCGAAGTAAAGGCAACTTTTTCTTCAAATGTTACTTTTTGAAATTTTATATTTTGAAATTTCTAATGGATATGTTTACTTTTATGGGCTTCCCTGGTAGTTAGCAATAAAGAATCTGCCTGCCAAGTTGGGAGACCTGGGTTCAATGCCTGGGTTCGGAAAATCCCCTGGAGGAAGAAATGGCAACCCACTCTAGTATTCTTGCCTGGGAAATCACATGGACAGAGGAGCCTGGTGGGCTGCAGTCCATGGGGTTGCGAAGAAACATGACTTAATGACTAAATAACAGTTACTTTTATATTTTTTAAAATAAGTTTAAAAAAAAAAAGACGTGCCCAAAATAATACATGCAAAATAATTTTTATAATCTGGAGGTAGATAGGGTCTTCCTATGGAACACACAAACCCAGAAACCATAAATCAAAAGATCAACAGATNTTCAAAAGCAGAGACATCACTCTGCCTACAAAGGTCTGTATAGTCAAAGCTATGGTTTTTTCCAGTAGTCATGTACAGATGTGAGAGTTTGACCATAAAGAGGGCTGAGCACCAAAGAACTGATGCTTTCAAATTGTGGTGCTGGAGAAGACTTTTGAGAGTCCCTTGGACAGCAAGGAGATCAAAGCAGTCAATCCTAAAGAAAATCAAACATGAACATTCATTGGAAGGACTGATGTGGGCTCCGATACTTTGGCCACCTAATGTCGAAGAGCTACTCATTGGAAAAGACCCTGATGCTGGAAAAGATTGAGGGCAGAAGGAGAAGGGGGCGACAGAGGATGAGATGATTGGATGGCATCACTGACTCAACGGACATGAGTTCAAGCAAACTCCGGGAGATAGTGAAGGACGGGGAAGCTGGCATGCTGCAGTCCATGGGATTGCGAAGAGTTGAACACAACTTAGCAACTCAACTTAACAACAACATTTATGTGCAGGTTCCCATGCCTCAGAAAGAGCAGTGATCAAGAAATCACGTCCACCATAGTTTTCCTTGTTTTCATAATGCAATTTTAAGTATTGGTGTCCAGATTTCTAACAAATTCAATCTCATATTAGGCCTTCTTCTTTTACTTTCTCTAAGTGTTCTGTCCCTTTAGAACTGATTCTACCTTCAACCTCAGGAGAGTTTTTAATTTTATTTCTCATCGTACCCCTGCTACAATGGAACTGATTTTTGTTGGCATAGTTCAAGCAACCAAACCCCTGGGGGAGTCATGTCTGGAGTGTATGATAACAGAAGGCTTTCACAGCTAGAAGCATCTTGCAAAGGTGATGTCTGCGGTCCTGGAGGGAGGCACTCACTCCTCCTGGGGCAAATGGGTACATGAAGAATTCACTAGGGTTTCCCTGAGCTTCTGTTGTGTGTTTCAGTAGTCCCCTTCATCGTTTGCCCTGTTTTTTTTCTTAGCTAGCTGCTTGCATACAATATTAGGAAATTCAATCTTAAGCCTTTCAAGATTTTGACAAATATCTCCCAGAAATGGACCTCAGACCACTGGTTCCCAAAGATGCATTAAAAAATCATCCTAGGGCAACTAATCTCCTGCCTTGTCTGACCTCGGCAGAATGGAAACCAATGACAAGGGATGGGAAAGGCATCCCACTCCATTTCCCAATTCCCTGAGACATTCAGTCTCTCTCCCTTCTCTGTTACACAACTTTATAGGTTCTTTGGAGATGTGTGATGTTAGAATGATTTGCACCTGAGTCACCCTAGGATTGGCCTTCCCTGGTGGCTCAGCTGAAAGAATCTGCCTGCATTCCAGAAGACAAAGTTTCAATCCCTGGGTCAGGAAGATCTCGTAGAGAAAGAAATGGCAACACATAGAGAAAGAAATGGCAACACATTCCCGGATTCTTGCCTGGGAAATCTCATGAACAGAGAAGCCTGGCAGCCTACGATTCATGGGATTGCAAAGAGTTGGACATGACTTACCAACTAAATAGCAACAACAATCATAAGGCCACTGGCTAGGTCTCAAATTTTCCCAGAAAAATTAAAAATTTATCCAAGGGGAAATACAGATTGTGTCCGAGCATTTGGACATATTTCTCCCAAATACATAGCATGTGGCTTTCTTTCATAATATTTTTTGCATGATATTTTATTTAAACTTTTGTACACTTACTAAGAGAGAGGGGAAATGAAGAGGAAAGAGAGTAATAGTTATCACTGATGAGACTTACCAGCATTTTTATCCTTGGTTTGCAATATGACTGATCATCTCAAATTAAGAGCCTGCTAAGAGGAGGTCATAGTTCTGGTTACATTTTATAAAGCATTAAGCATCATGCATGCTCAAAATGAACCTTGTTACTGCTTCATGCCCAGGGCTTTTCTATTTATTTATTCTGTTTTCCATAAATGATGCAAATAAATGCTATTCAAAAATTCCCACCTACCTCTAAAAAAATTTTAATGGTGATGTATATTTTGCATCTCTGTTCTTCATTCAGTCAATGGGCATATTTATTACTCATAATAATAGCAAACATTGAGTGAGAACATAAAATATGAGAATATACAATAAAGTCTTAGACCAGTGCCAGCTTCTGCTCCTTCTTTATTAGCTGCTAGCTCAGTTCTCCATATTTCAACAAGAACTAACTTGATGCCTGGCTCAGAAGGCCATAATTACCTCCTGATAGCTGAACTGTCTTATGGAACTCCCTTGAGATAGGCTATGAATGAATCTCCCTCCTGCTATTTCAGGTGTAGATAAAATGGACATTCCAACCTTGCAGGATCCAAATTTCTAGACCTGAGATTTAGCCTATAGACCAAAAGCAGGGAACTTCCCTGGTGACTCAGATGGTAAAGAATCCACCTGCAATGCAGGAAATCCGGGTTTGATCCCTTGGTCAGGAATATTCCCTGGAGAAGGGAAAGGCTACTCATTCCAGTATTCTTGCATGGAAAATTCCATGGACACAGGAAACTAGCAGATTACAGTCCATGGGACTGCAGAGAGTCAGACAAGACAAAGCGACTAACACTTTACTTTTCACCAAAAGCAGGAAAAAACCTCCATTAGTATAGTTATACTCACATTCAGAAAACTAAGATCATGGTATCTGGTCCCATCACTTTCTAGCAAATAGATGGGGAAACAGTGGCAGACTTTATTTTTCTGGGCTAAAATCACTGCAGATGGTGATTGCAGCCATGAAATTAAGACACTTACTCCTTGGAAGGAAAGTTATCACCAACCTAGATAGTATATACAAAAGCAGAGACATTACTTTGCGAACAAAGGTCCATCTAGTCAAGGCTATGGTTCTTAGGGTGGTCATGTGTGGGTGTGAGAATTGGGCTATAAAGAAAGCTGAGTGCCAAAGAATTGATGCTTTTAACTGTGGTGCTGAAGAAGACTCTTGAGAGTCTCTTGGACTGCAAGGAGATCCAACCAGTCCACCCTAAAGGAGATCAATCCTGGGTGTTCATTGGAAGGACTGATGTTGAAGCTGAAACTCCAATACTTTGGCCACCTCATGCGAAGAGCTGACTCATTTGAAAAGACACTGATGCTGGGAGGGATTGAGGGCAGGAGGAGAAGGGGACAACAGAGGATGAGATGGCTGGATGGCATCACCAACTCGATGGAGGTGAATCTGAGTGAACTCCGGGAGTTGATGATGGACAGGGAGGCCTGGTGTGCTGCGGTTCATGGGGTCGCAAAGAGTCAGACACGACTGAACGACTGAACTGAACTGAAGTGAACTCTCTTCCGTCTTCATTTACAAAGTGGTCAATAATCGTCCAAGCTCATTTCTTTCTTCTGAAATCTTTGTAAAATCAACAAGCAACAGTCAACATATCTGATAGTCTACCTTCTTCTAACCACTTCTCTAAAGTTAAGTGCTCTTTCTTTCAAGTCAGCGCATTTAACAGTTTTACCAAAAACATTCTCAAAGTATTTCAGAAAGGTCATAAGCCTTCCAGCCTTGATAAGTTTCTTGGTCATCTTGCTTCTGACACTAAGGCCATATATTTGAGGTTTTCTTTACAACTACAATATAGTTTCAGATACTAATTTGTATAGTGGGTAAAGTACAGGTGAAGATTTATAGCAAAGATACCAAGATATACAGTGTTTTAAATTAATACAACTTATTTTTCCTCTATGTATTATCCCAGAACTAAGTAATCTAATGCTGCTTGATTAGCCCTGATATCCAAATTATTCCACTAGTTGCCTCTTTCCATAAGGAAAAGAAGGTCTAGATAAAGCACCTTAAAAAAAAAAAAACAGAAAGGGACCCAGAAGATATATATAGCACTTCCACCCACACCTCATTGGTCCAAATATAGTCACATGGCCACACTTAACTGCAATGAAAGCTTTGTAATGTAGTCACTAGAGGGCATCCATATGACCAGATGAAAATGAGAGGGCTTATTATTAATAAGGAAAACAAGAGGGTTGGAAACCTGTGAACACTTAGTGGTCTCTGAACAGGCATAAACAAAAAACATTGTTTTTCATAGATCAGCATCTGCATATCAGCTCCAAGGCATTTGAGGCAGTTTTCCTCTGACAATTTGGATGAAATTTCAGGTCAGTCCTATGGTTTTTCTGGTCACTCTCAAATTCTAAAAAGTCTACTGGTGACTTTAGAAAAAAAAAACAAAATCACTCAGTCATGTCCGACTCTTTGCAACCCCATGGATTGTAGCCTACCAAGTTCCTCTGTCCATGGGATTCTCTAGGCAATAATACTGGAGTGGATAGCTATTCTCTTCTTCAGCGGATCTTTCTGATGCAGGGGTTGAACCTGGGTCTCTTTCTTTGCAGACAGATTCTTTACCATCTGAGCCACCAAGGAAGGCCACTGGTCACTTTAGTCCCCCAAAATATTTTGTCAGTTCACTAATTCATATGTGCAGCATAATAATTAAAACTCATACTCCATGAAAAGTTAAGGCTTCTCTTCCTGTGAGCTCAGGTCTGCTGAAGGTGAGAAACATACACTGAGGAAAGAGTGCATCAGTTCATTCAGTTCAGTCGCTCAGTCGTGTCTGACTCTTTGCAACCCCATGAATTGCAGCACGCCGGGCTTCCCTGCCCATCACCATCTCCCGGAGTTCACTCAGACTCACGTCCATCGAGTCAGTGATGCCATCCAGCCATCTCATCCTCTGTTGTCCCCTTCTCCTCCTGCCCCCAATCCTTCCCAGCATCAGAGTCTTTCCCAATGAGTCAACTCTTTGCATGAGGTGGCCAAAGTACTGGAGTTTCAGCTTTAGCATCAGTCCTTCCAAAGAACACCCAGGGCTGATCTCCTTCAGAATGGACACTGGATCTCCTTGCAGTCCAAGGGTGCATAGTTGTCTTCTTTTCCTCTTCCTTATCGTCCTAACCATCTTAACCCAGCTCAAAAATGGCTGTCATATATTCCCCCATGAGTGAAGTCACTCATTCGTTGACTCACTTCTCTGCTTCAATTCCACAAGAGTTCACAGACTTTTATTTCATTTGTTTGTGGGGAGGCCAGGTCCCAAACTTCTGTTTCAGTCCCAGTGTCTGGATGACGGTTTCATCAAGTTTGTAAATTGTTCCCAGATGCCTGAATCCCATGCCAGAAATAGGAAGAATGTTAATGATTAGAAGATAAGGTGTAGAGACTTTCCTGGTGGTCCAGTGGCTAAGACTCCATGCTCCCAATGCAGGGGACCTGGGTTCTATCCCTAGTCAGGGAACTAAGATCTCATATGCCACAACTAAGACCTGGTGCAGCCAAATAAATTCATTAAATAAATAGTAAGAATTTTTAAAAATGTAAATGTGCAATTAGATGTGATTCATTGGAAGAAGATGAAAAGAAAAACTTTTGAAGTAATGTAATTGGTTCTTTTCTTGTGCTTTTGTAATATCTGTTATTATTCAGTCACTAAGTCGTGTCTGACTCTGCACACCAAGGACTGCAGCGAGCCAGACCTCCCTGTCCTTCACTATCTCCCACAGTTGGTAGTATCTAAAATGAGCAATTATGGGATTTGATCTAGTTTTTCCTAGTTTGTTCATTTTATAATACAAAAGATCATTATTGTTTTAGTTGAAACATTCATATATATATATATATCGCTTTATAGATACCTCTCCTTACCTAGTAAATTTTGCAGGGACTATTTAAAGGAAATTAAGGTTAAATTTTCAAGCAGATTCTTTTATATAGATGGAGGAAATTAATCAGACACATTTTGCTCTATAGAATTTCCATCATTATGATAGTGAGGAAAGATGGTGACGCTTTACTACTGTTGCTGTGTTATTTGAGAAATTACCTGTTTGATTATTTCTCAAAATAGAGTATTAAAATAGTGGAAAGATGCAGTGCTCATTGTCTGAGGAAGCAAGCTCATGGCGGGAGAGAAGCACTCATGTTCATTATCAGAAACCAACATCTTTGTGTATTTTTTAATTAATTTATTTTTCATTGGCAGATAATTGCCTTACAATACTGTATTGGTTTCTGCCATACATTAACATGAATCAGCCACATATCATACATATGTTCCCTCTGTCTTAAACCTCCCTCTCACCTCTCACCCCATCCCAACCCTCTAGGTAGTCACAGAGCACCAATCAGAGTCCCCTGTGGTATACAGCAACTTTCCATTAGCTATCTATTTTACATATGATAATATATATATTTTAATGCTACTCTCTTAATTCATCCCACCCTTTCCTGCCCCTGCTGTGTCCATAAGTCTTTTCTATATATCTGATTCTCTATTCCTGCCCTGAAAATAGGTCCATCAGCACCATTTTTCAAGATTCCATATGTATGCATTAGTATATGACATTTGTTTTTCTCTTTCTCACTTACTTCACTCTGTATAACAGATTCTAGGTTCATCTACCTCAGTAGAACTAACTCAAATTCATTCCTCTTTATAGATGAGTAAAATTCCATTGTATATACATACCACATCTTCTTTATCCATTCATTTGTCAATGGACATCTAAGTTGCTTCCATGTGCTAGCTACTGTAAATAGTGCTGCAATGAACACTGGGATACATGTGTCTTTTTCAATTATTATTTTCTCAGGTATATCCCCAGCAGTCAGATTGCTGGGCTATATGGTAGTTTTCATCCTAGTTTTTTTTTTGTTTTTTTTTTTTAACATCTTTCTGTATTTTATTCTTTGAAAATATAGAGAAAAAGCTTTTCTCTGCCCCTAAAAAATTGCTTTCCCTAAAAGTTATTGAAAATTGGAATATCATCAAATGCTCTCAAAAAGAGGAAACATAGTAGCTGATGCCATATTAGCCATCAAATCTTCCTTGTTACTGTAAGGCCGGACCCCGCGGGCCATAATGAGCCGCCCCTCCTCTCCCTCCCACCAGCGGGGGAAGTCCCTAATGGAAGGGGCCTCCCAGATCGCGGGGACCAATGACAGCACACTTCACCAGCTAAAGCCGCCTCACCCCCGCCACTGTAGAAGGACCTGTCAGCCCGTGAAGCCTCGGCCTGGCGACCTATCTGAACCCGGTCCATCTAGCCTGACCATCCCTCGAAAGGAACGTATAAAACCACCCCCAATACGATCCGGTGCGGACTTCCTCGACCTGCCTCGTTCAGGTCCGGGAACCCCACCTGGGAGCACTTCCCCCACTAAAAGCCTGTTAGACACTCTTTTCGGTGTCCTGGTCATCTTTACCTAACACTAACTTTTTCTGCCAGGATATCTTCAAAGACTATTGACCAAAAAAGAAAAGAAAGTGGTAAAGAATCAATGATAAGAACCAGTTGAATTGTGTAGAGAAGGTCATTTTAAGAGATGTGGGAAATTTATATACAATTTTCCTATCATTGCTACTTTAATTGACTTGTTTATTCTGTAAGAAATGCCTATTTAAATTTGCTATCCCCTCAATATAACCAGTGATAATAATAGCTAATACATGTTACTTACTATGCATGTCAGTTTTCATTCCAAATATATATACATTTTTATGTATTTATACATACATAAATCTCATATCAGTTTCTTAATCATCCTATGGGAGGGGATAAATGTTGTTATTATCCAAATTTTCCTGATGAGCAAACAAGTATAGAAAGGTAATTTGCCCAAATTCCTATAGCAAGTAACTCCAGAGGTAGGATAAAAACCCAAGTTCAGAGTCTATGTTCTTACCCACCATCCAGTGCAGCCTCTCTAGTAATAGCAATAGTTATTGTGGTAATAATGTAATGCATGTGTTTTCAGTCATATCTAACTCTTTACAACCCCATGGACTGTAGCCTACCAGGCTCCTCTGTCCATGGGATTGTCCAGGCAAGAATGCTGGAATGGGTTGCCATTTCCTGCTCCAGGGGATCTTCCCAACTCAGGAATTGAGCCCAGGTCTCCTGCATTACAGGCAGATTCTTTACTGTCTGAGCTACTAGATGTATTATTATTCCCAACCGTTCACTCTAGCTTCCTATAAGAGATTAAAATATATTTATTCATTGCCATGAGACTTGCAATGGCTTTGAGGGAGAAGTGTACTTCACTTCTCCATTAATGGTAAGCTTTGCCACATAACTCACTTTGGCTGTTTGTTTGTTCCCACAAGAGCATATAGAAGCATAGTGTACTTCCTCTAATTCTCTTTCTCCTTCCCCCTCTGCCATGAATAAAACAGGTCTCACATAAATGCTGCTCCATCTGACCTGCAGCTATTGACAAGGAACATAGGCAAGAATAAATTTTTGTTGTCCTAATCCACTAAAATGTGGTAGTTATTTGTTATTGCAGCACAGCTGATGAATACAGTTACCTCTCCTGTGTGTTAATAGGAGTTGAAATGAATTCTCAGATCTTGTAAGTATAATATGTCATCCTTCAGAATTCACAAGGGTAGTGAGTATGTATTTGAATAAACCAAGGGGTTTCATAGGTTTTATCAGGAAAGTATCATTACTCTCACCTTATAAAGGAGAAAACAGTTTTCATATTAAGTGATTTGGCTAACATCACAGAATTAGTATTGGGAAACTATCCCCACCCGTTTTTGGTCTGTGATATCAAGGCACAGGCCTTTCTTATGATAGTATAGTGCATCTTCTTCCAGGAGAGAAAGATCCCAGAAGACCCGCATTACCTTCAGAGAGTTTACGACACTGAAGGTTGAAGACTTTGAATCTCCAAACTTCAGCCAGCCGGCCCTAAACTCACTGGGTGTGTCACATAATTTGTTCCTTTACTAACCTAAGAAGTACAACTGTAAGTTATGTCTTATCATTTAGAAAGAACTACCACTTCTAACTGTAGCTGGTTATACTTTATAAACATATATGCTACCATGAGGAGACTACAATATATCTTAGTCAATATGAATCATCTTCATGTATGGACTTGGTTTACTCAGGTACACACTAATTACCTCTGTGAACTCTGAAAGACAAAGCATTACACTTTGAAGATTAGAAAATCCAATTGAACCTGGTGGTTTCAAAGTTATAGAGGTGAAATGTAGCTTGATCAACGTAGAAATCAGAACACATCAATCCGTTAACTATCAATGTCCTGAGTGGACAATTTCCATGACAACATGGAAAAATGTATGACTGAACAACGTGCTTCAATTAGATATAGACTATTCAAATTAAAATAATTTCCTGTGTGCTTAGTCATTCAGTTGTGTCCAACTCTTTGTGACCCCATGAACTCTAGCCCGCCAGGCTCCTCTATCCAAAGGGATTCTCCAGGCAAGAACACTGGAGTAGGTTGCCATGCCCTCCTCCAGGGAATCTTTCCAACCCAGGAACTGAACCCAGGTCTTCCGCATTGCAGACGGATTCTTTACCATCTGAGGCAAAATAATTCCATAGACAATTTAAAAGTCATATAGAAAAGATAAGGTGGTTCTTCAATTTTTTATGCTAACTTTCCATTACCAACTCTCTTCTCTTCCGTCTGCTTTTTAACACAAGCTAAGTTGGACTCACCAGGATTACATGTTTTTTATATTTTTTAATTTAGCCTACCACTTCAGATAGAGAAATCCTAAAAATGTTTTCGCTCTACACGTCTAAAAGTTATTTCCTCAATCCTGAGGGATATTTGTTTGAGTCACAACACTGTCTTAGTCCTTTATAAAATGCACATCCTTACTTTTTTCTTGTGAGAATGACAAAATATAGCGTTTATTATTTTTCAAAGTTTAAAAGAAGCAGTTGAACAGCCAGAAACATTCAAGAGGTGAGGATAGATTACTGCAAATTGCCCCCAAAGCTCCCTTTGCTGAATGAGTCAGAGACTTACATTATTCAAGTCTGGTTCTTGTATTTAGACACACATTTAAAAGATGGGAAGCTAGCAGTAAAGTGTTTTTTGGAACTTAGTGTCATTACTTTCATGGCACTAATGGGCTTTTATTGTCATCATTTTGTACTTGAATGTTAACACTCTCTCCTCTGGTAATTTTTTTTTCATTTTTAAAGTGTTTATTGGGAGTATAGTTGATTTAAAATGTTGCATTAGTTTCCAGTGTGAATTAATTATACATATATTCACCCTTTTAGATTCTTTTCTCATTTAGGCCATTAGAGAGTATTGAGTAGAGTTCTTTGTGCTATACAGTAGGTCTTTATTAGTTATTTCTTATATATAGCAATGTGTATGTGTCAATACCAATCTCCCAATTTATCCCTTCCCTCTCTTTACCCGGTGATAACCATAAGTTTCTTTTCTACATCTGTGACTTTGTTTCTGTTTTGTAAGTTTTCTTGACTCATTTTGTTAGATTCCATGTGTAAGCACTATCATATGGTATTTCTCTTTTCTGTCTGCCTTACTTTATTTAGTATAATCTCTAGGTCCATGCATGTTGCTGCAAATGGTATTGTTTCATTCTTCTTTATGGCTGAGTAATTTTCCATTGTATATAAGTACCACATCTTCTTTATCCATATTTTAGTAACAACACCCTCTCCTCTCTTATTTACCTGGTAATATTTTATAATTGAGCAAGCATCTCTTATGATCACAACAATATGACAACTGCAAAGACATATGTGTGGTCTAAGCAATAAGCTGAGAAATCAGAGAGGAAATTTTAAAATACATGAAAACAAATGAAAATGGAAACACAATGATCCAAAATCTATAGGATGCAGCAAAAGCAGTTCTAAGGGGGAGATTATAGCAATACAAGACTACCTCAGGAAACAAGAAAACCCTCAAATAAGAATCTAACTCTTCACTTAAAAGAACTAGAAGAATAAGAAGAGCCAAAACACAAAGTGAATAGAAGGAAAGAAACAAAAATCAGAGTAAACAGAAACAATAAAATAAACAATAAAAACAACAATAAACAACAATAAAATAAACAGAGACAAAAAACAATAAAAAAAAGAACTGACTCTTTGGAAAGAGAAACAAAATCAACAACACTTTAGCCAGGCTCATTTAAAAAAAAAAGCAAGACCCCCAAATCAACAGAAAAATCAGAAATGAAAAAAAGTTACAGCCAACACCATATAGGAGATAATTGTGAACAATTATATAGCAGTATAAATGGACGACCTAGAAGTACTGGATAAATTCCAGAAATGCACAATAGAAGAATAAATAGAAAATATAAATAGACCAATAACTACTAATTAAATTGAGTTGGTAATTAAAAAAAAAAAAATCCTGACAAAAGTCCAGAATCCAATTGCTTCACAGGTAAATTCTACAAGACATATTAAAAAGAGTTAATATCTATGCTCCTCAAACTATTCCAGAAAATGGCAGAGGGAAGAACACTTCCAAACTCATTCTACAAGGCCAGCATCACCCTGATATCAAAACCAAAGACTTCACAAAAAAAGTGAAATTACAAGCCAATATCACTGATGAATATAGATGTAAAAATTCTCAACAAAATATTAACAAACTTGAGTTCAACAACTCTTTGATACTTTCATAAAGTGGAATTTATCCCAAAGATGCAAAGATGGTTCAATAGGCAGAAGTTAATCAATGTGATGACAGACAGCTTTAACATATTGAAGAATAAAATCATATGATCATCTCAATAGATACAGAAAAAGCTTTTGACGAAATTCAACATTCATGATTTTTTTAAAAAAACTCTCAAAAACCGGTGTAGAGGGGAAATTGTTGTTATTGTATATTCGCTAAGTCTTGTCTGAGTAGTTTGTGACCCCATGGACTGTAGCCCCCCCAGGCTCCTCTCTCCGTGGTATCTCCTAGGGAAGAATACTGGAGTGGGCTGTCATTTCCTTCTCCAGGGGATCTTCCCAACCCAGAGATCAAACCGGCGTTTCCAGCACTGGCAGGCAGTTTCTTCACTGCTGAGGCACGTGGGAGGCCTATAGAGAGAAAATACCTCAACATAGTAAAGACCACATACAATAAACTCACGGTTAACATCATGCTCAACATAAAACCTGAAAGCATTTTCTTAAGAACAAGACAAGGATGTCCACTGTTGGCACTTTTCGTATTGAAAGTCCCAGCCACACCAAAGAAAAAGAAATAAAAGGAATCCAAACTGAAGAAGAAGTAAAACCATCACTGTTTGCAGAGAATATGATATTATATATAGCAAATCCTTAAGACTGTCAAAAAAATGTTACAACTAATATATAAATTCAGTACAGTTATGGTTACAATATTAATATACATATTTATTGTGTTTTTATACACTAACAACAAACTAAGAAATAGAAATTAAGAAAATTCCATTTACAAATTCATGAAAAAGAATGAAATACATGGGAATAAATCTAGCCAAAGAGGTAGAAGACTTGTTCTCTGAAAACTGTAGGAATGAAAGAAATTGAAGATGACACAAACAGATGGAAAGTATCCCAGGCTCATGGGTTGGAAGAATCAGTATTTCACAACTAAAATAAATAATTCTAAAATATGTATGGAAACATTAAAGACTCTGAATAACCAAAGCAATTTCAAGAAAGAAGAACAAAACTGAAAGTATCACACACTCTGATTTCAAACTACTGCAAATCTCCAGTAATCAAAACAATAGGATACAAGTACCAAAAACAGACATATAGATCAATGTAGAGAACAGATAGCTCAGAAATAAACCCATGGTTAATGTTCAGTTAATCTATGACAAAGGAGGCAAAAACATATACAGTGGAGAAAAGACCAGTCTCTTCAATTAGTGATGCTGAGTCTACTGGATAACTACATGTAGAAGAATCAAACTGGACTATTTTCTCACACCATACACAAAAATAAACTCAAAATGGATTAAAGATTTGAATGTAAGCCCTGAAATTATAAAAACTCCTAGAAGAAAGCATAGAGAGTACTCCCTTTGACATAGATCTTAATTATATACGTAGACCTATCTCCTCAGGCAAGGGAAACAAAAGCAAAAATAAATAAATGGGACTACATTAAAGTAAAGAGCTTTTTCACAGTGAAGGAAACTATCAACAAATGAAAGATCAACCTACTGAAGGGGAGAAGATATTTGCTAAATACATAAGAGGATAATATCCAAAATATTAAAAACTCATACAACTCAATATTTTTTAAAAACTGATTAAAAAATGAGCAAAGGACCTGAATAGATCATTTTCCATAGAAGACATAAAGATGGCAAACAGTCTCATGTAAAAATGCTTAGCATTGCTAATCATCATTTCAGTTCAGTTCAGTCGCTCAGTCGTGTCTGACTCTTTGTGACTCTGTGAATAGCAGCACGCCAGGCCTCCCTGTCCATCACCAACTCCTGGAGTTTACCCAAACTCACGTCCATTGAGTCAGTNTTTGTACAGTTCTTCTGTGTATTCTTGCCACCTCTTCTTAATATCTTCTGCTTCTGTTAGGTCCATACCATTTCTGTCCTTTATCGAGCCCATCTTTGCATGAAATGTTCCCTTGGTATCTCTAATTTTCTTGAAGAGATCTCTAGTCTTTCCCATTCTCTTGTTTTCCCCTATTTCTTTGCATTGATCAGGGAAATGCAAATCAAAAGCATAATAAGATACCACCTCACACCTATCAGAATGGCTGCTATGAAAAAGACAACAAATAAAAAATGTTGGTAGGGGATGTGAGGAAAAGGAAACTCTCATTAACTGTTGATAAGATTGTAAATTAGCACAGCCACTTTGGAAAACAGTGTAGAAATTCCTCAGAAAAATTTATATAGAGCTTATATATGATCCAGCAATTCCACTTCTGAGTATTTACCTAAAATAAAACAAAAATAATTATTTGAGAAGTTATGTGCACCCCTGTGTTCATAGCAGCATTGTTTATAATCACCAAGATATGGAAGCAACCTAAGTGTCCATCGATAGATGAAAGGATAAGGGAGACACAGTAGCCCAGCCGGCTCCTCTGTCCATGGAGATTCTCCAAGCAAGAATACTGGAGTGAGTTGCCATGCCCATTGCAGTTCCGCCTGCAGTACAGAAGACCTGGGTTTGATCCCTGGGTTGGGAAGATCCCCGGGAGGAGTGCATGGCCACCTGCTCCAGTATTCTTGCCTGGAGAATCCCCATGGACAGAGGATCCTGGCTGGCTACAGTCATGCGGTTGCAAAGAGTCAGACACGTCTGAGCACAGACAGGACATATATATACTCACTTATGTATGCATCTGTATATACATATATATTCCACACAATGGAATATTACTCAACCATTAAAAAAGAATGATATATTGCCATATGTGACAACACAGATGGATCTGGAGGGTATTAAGCTAAAGTGAAACAAATCAGGGAAAGATGATACCATATGATCTCACATACATGTGGAATCTAGAAAACACAACAAAAACAGAGCTCATAGAGAACACAGGAGGAGGTTCAGGGGCAAAACAGGTGAAGGGGCTTAAGAGGCACAGACCTTCATTTATAAAATAAGTAAGTCACAGCAGTATAATATACAGCATAAGGATTAGTTTCAATAAATTATAATAACTTTGTATGGGGATAGGTGGTTACCAGACTTACCGTGGTGAGCATTTAGAGTCGGACACAATTGAGAGAGTGAACTGAGCTGAAGTGGTACACCTGACATTAACATGATATTATACACCAGTGGTGGCACTAGTGTAAAGAATCCGCCTGCCAATGCAGGAGATGCAGGAGACACGGTTTCAACCCCTGGGTTGGGAAGATCCCCTGGAAGAGGAAATGACAACCCACTCCAGTATTCTTGCCTAGAGGATTCCATCACTGTATAGTCCATGGGGCCACGAGGAGTAGGACACGACTGAGCAACTTTCATTTTCACATGTGAATGTACCATCTTTCCCAACAAGGTGCTTGAGTAGGTTATAGAGAGCAGGTTATGGAGAGATTTTATACAGCATTGGGCATTTTTAAATGATAAAGAAAAATTTAGACAGGGCTCTTGATGTCTTGTTCTTGCTTTGGGGCCTGCTGTGTGAGCTTCTTGATCCACTGTAGCCAGTCTTGGATTGATTCAAGCCTAGGATACAGGTTTTTCTCAGAAAGTCTGACATCCAGGAATCCAGATGCTGTGGGGGTGGTCTACATAAATACTTTAAGTTGACAATCTTTCCTAAAGCACAAATGTGAGCCAAGTATATAATAGGAGCTCAGACAAATATGTAATTGCCTGCTCTTTTCAATAGAGTTTTCAAAACAGTCTGGAGCCATAAATAGTTCAAATTTGTTTTTTACCTGGTTATCTCTCAGAGACCATTATGAAAGTTGGCTGGAACAGTGAAGATGTCATTGGTTCATCCACGCTTGAGCTTCTACTTTGGATTAAAGCAATCTTGGATTTCAGTTCATTAGAATGTCCTGAATAAAGATAGATTAATTAATGAATTTAACAACCGCAGTCAACATGCCCATACTTCAAAAGAATTGCACTTTTTTGTGCCTCCAATAGCTCATTAGGAAAAACAGGTCAGATGGTGGCAAACTAATTCAACTCAATTTGTCTCCTTTCAGCTTCAGGTTTTCTAAGATTATGAAAGCTCACACCTATAGAGACTGAATTTCATATAAATTTATTGAATTATCAAACTTCTTGTACACTAAACTGTAATGAATGCCTGAATACATAATTTAAATATATAAAGGCTGCTTTCAGAAGGGCTTTAATAGTTTCACAAAAATTATTAATCCTCCAAGTGATCTTTTAAAGTCAAGAGAGGAAAAATTAACAAAGCACATGACAGCCTTGAAAGAAATGCTTTCTCATTAAAAGTAAACTCAGTAAAATGCTGTAGCTGCTGTGGCAAGTAGTTTGTGGTTCTATCAAAAGCTAAGCATAAAATTACCACGTGGCCCAGCAATTTCATTTCTCATTCTAAACTCACAAGAACTGGAAACAGGTGTTGATAGAAAAACTTACACACTGTTGTAGCAGCACAATTCACAATAGCTAAAAAGTTGATCCAGACGTCCATCAACTAATGAATGGATCAGTAAAATGTGGTATATCCATAAAATGGAATATCATCAACCACCAAAGAAATAAATATACCATATGCTGATATATGAAGAAGGAAATGGCAACCCATTCCAGTGTTCTTCCCTGGAGAATCCCAGGGATGGTGGATTCTTGTGGGCTGCCATCTGTGGGGTCGCACAGAGTCGGACCCGACTGAAGTGACACAGCAGCAGCATGCTGATATATGATACAATATAGATGAACTTTGAAATTATTATGCTAAGTGAAAGAAATCACAAACAAGAAGTCATATATTTCATGAAATATGAAATATTCATATCATATGAAATATCATTCATGTCATCAAATATTACATATCATAAGAAATATCCAGAATTGGCAAATCCATAGAACACAGAAAGCATTTTAAAGGTTGCCAGTGTCTAAAGGGAAAGGAAAATGGGGGTGTGACTATTTAATGGGTATTGCATTTGGAGAAGGCAATGGCACCCCACTCCAGTACTCTTGCCTGGAAAGTCCCATGGACGGAGGAGCCTGGTAGGCTGCAGTCCATGGGGTCGCTAAGAGTTGGCACAACTGAGCGACTTCACTTTCGCTTTTCACTTTCATGATTTGGAGAAGGCAATGGCACCCCACTCCAATATTCTTGCCTGGAGAATCCCAGAGACAGAGGAGCCTAGTGGGCTGCCATCTATGGGGTCGCACAGAGTCAGACATGACTGAAGCGACTTAGCAGCAGCAGTAACATTTCATTTTGAGCTGATGAAAATGTTTCAGAACTAGATAGTTGTGATGGTTGTACAGTATTGTCAATGTGCTAAAAATCACTGCTGCTCCTGCTGCTAAGTTGCTTCAGTCGTGTCCGACTCTGTGCGACTCCATAGACGGCAGCCCACCAGGCTCCCCCTCCCTGGGATTCTCCAGGCAAAAATACTGGAGTGGGTTGCCATTTCCTTCTCCAATGCATGAAAGTGAAAGTGAAGTCGTTCAGTCATGTCCAACTGTTTGTGACCCCATGGACTGCAGCCCACCAGGCTCCTCTGTCCATAGGATTTTCCAGGCAAGAGTACTGGAGTGGGTCGCCATCTATCAGTAGTAGTTTTATGTTATGTGTATTTTAACCACAATTTTTTAAAAGAAATTATTTCTGTAAGTTTGATTCTCATGTTTCTGGAAGGGTATAACTGCAGTCCTGCCTGAAATCTAAGAGGGAAACTTTAAATAGCCTCATGGTTCCCTTCAGACCTGGTGTTTCAGGGAAATAAATGAAGCCCAATTTAAGTAATTTCCTCAATTCCATAAAATGAGCTTTCTCTGTTAGTCTAAAGACCTCCTAAATTTTTAAGCAAAGCCTTCCCTGACCTCCCCAACTCCCAATCCAATTTAGATGCCTTATATAACACCTATTATACAATACCTATATTAATACCATCATATTGCATCATACCTGTTTGCTGGCTTATCTCCCTTCCCCACCAGACTCTGAGTTCCTTGAGTCTTGCAGTTTTTTTCTGTGGTCCTTGCACTCTACCTTGGCACATGGGAGGGATTTCAGAAATTACTCTCTCTTGTGTATAAAGTGAAAACTGTATGCTGTTCCCAAATTATGAACTGTTAATGCACTAAGTAATACTTCATAAAGCAGTGTGTCAGTTTCCATAAACTGAAATCAGATCTTTGCTAGACAGTGTCATAAATGCAGTGCCTTTAGACAGTGATATGGTTATATTTTTTACTACCTGATGAGTAAATGTATTAGAAGCAACATGAGATTTTTGCAACATGTATTGGTCTTGCTTCAATTTTTAACTTTTAATTCTGTGAAAATGAATCAACTCTTGGATAAACTGAATAAACTCAAACTATTTCCAGGCTATTGATGCCATAAAATGACTTTAATGTCATGGCTGAAGTGAGTATCAGTAAGAATAGTTTTGTGATGAATTGAGGAAAGTGAAAGTTACAGTGGGGTGAAATCTATATCAAGGTCTTGACATCAGTGTAGAATAAAAAGGGATAAAATGGAGGCAGGAAGAAGGAAGATTACTTAACATAATTAAAATAACTGTTTTTTAATATGCAGGTAGCCTGGCTTTTATTTTTTGTTGTTGTTCACTCAGTAAGTCATGTCTGACTCTTTGTTACCCCATGGACTGCAGCACACAAGGCTTCCCTGTCCTTCACTACCTCACTGAGTTTGCTCAAATTCATGTCCTTTGAGTATATAATACTATCTAACCATCTCAGTCTCCACCACCCCCTTTTCCTTATGCCTTCAATCTTGACCAGTGTCAGAGTTTTTTCCAGTGAGCTGGCTCTTTGCATCCAGTGGCCGAAATATTGGAGTTTCAGCTTCAGCAACAGTGGTGGTGGTTTCGTCACTAAGTCGTGTTTGACTCTTGCAACCCCATGGACTGTAGCCTGCCAGGCTCCTCTGTCCATGGGATTCTCTAGGCAATAATATTGGGTTGCTGTTTCCTTCTCCAGGTCAGCAACAGTAATTCCAATGAACGTTCAGGGTTGATTTCCTTTAGGATTGACTGATTTGATCTCCTTGCATTCCAAAGGACTCTCAAGAATCTTCTCCAGCACCACAATTTGAAAGCATTGGTTCTTTGGCACTCAGTCTTCTTCATGGTCCAATTCTCACATCTGTACATGACTACTAGAAAAACCATAACTTTTACTGTATGGATCTTTGTCAGCAAAGTAGTGTCTCTGCTTTTTGATATCCTGTCTAGGTTGTCATAAGCTTTCCTTCCAAGAAGCAGGCATCTTTTAATTTTGTGTCTTCAGTCTCCATCCGCAGTGATTTGGGAGCCCAAGAAAATAAAATCTGTCACTGTTTCTACTTTTTCTCCATCTGTTGGCCACTAAGTGATGGGACCAGATGCCATGACCTTCGTTTTTTGTATCTTGAGTATTAAACCACCTTTTTCACTCTCTTCTTTTACTCTCATCAAGAGGCTCTTTAGTTTTTCGCTTTCTGCCATGAGAGTGGTATCACCTGCATATCTGAGGTTGTTGATATTTCTCCTGGAAATCTTGATTCCAGCTTGTGATCCATCCAGGCCTGCATTTCACGTGATCAACTCTGCATAGAAGTTAAATAAGCAGGGTGACAATATACAGCCTTGACGTACTCCTTTTCCTATTTGGAACCTGTCTGTTGTTCCATGTCAAGTTCTAACTGTTGCCTCCTGGCCTGCATACAGATTTCTCAAGAGGCAGGTTAGGTGGTCTGGTATTCCCATTTCTTTAAGAATTTTCCTCAGTTTGTTATGATCCATACAGTCAAAGGCTTTAACTTGTCAATGAAACAAAAATAGATATTTTTCTGGAATTCCCTTGATTTCTCTGTGATCCAGTGAATGTTGACAATTTAATCTCTGGTTCCTCTGCCTCTTCTATACATAGTTTGTACATCTGGAAGTTTTCAGTTCATGTACTGCTGAAGCCTAGCTTGAAGGATCTTGAGCATAACCTTGCTAGCACGTGAAATGAGTGCTCTTACGGTAGTTTGAGGCATTGTCCTCCTTTGGGATTAGAATAAAAACTGACTTTTTCCAGTCCTGTGGAAGTTGGCCTAAACAAGTATATGTACACATATAGCTGACTCATTGTACAGCAGAAACTAACACAACATTGCAAAGCAATTATATCCCAATTTTTTTAATATTGGTTCTTGTTTTTAATTATAGCTCTATAAGGTTAATGTTCCATGCTAAAGGCAAAAGTCATCATTCTGGAAAGCCTTCATTGCACCCAATTGTTTTCCAGTTAATGAATTAATACAATGAGCTAACGTATTGAGTTATGACCAACCTAGATAATATATTCAAAAGCAGAGACATTACTTTGCCGACTAAGGTCCGTCTAGTCAAGGCTATGGTTTTTCCTGTGGTCATGTATGGATGTGAGAGTTGGACTGTGAAGAAGGCTGAGCGCTGAAGAATTGATGCTTTTGAACTGTGATGTTGGAGAAGACTCTTGAGAGTCCCTTGGACTGCAAGGAGATCCAATCAGTCCATTCTGAAGGAGATCAACCCTGGGATTTCTTTGGAAGGAATGATGCTAAAGCTGAAACTCCAGTACTTTGGCCACCTCATGGGAAGAGTTGACTCATTGGAAAAGACTCTGATGCTGGGAGGGATTAGGGGCAGGAGGAGAAGGGGACCCCGAGGATGAGATGGCTGGATGGCATCACGGACTCTATGGACATGAGTCTGAGTGAACTCCGAGAGATGGTGATGAACAGGGAGGCCTGGTGTGCTGCAATTCATGGGGTCGCAAAGAATCGGACACGACTGAGCGACTGAACTGAACTTATTGAGTTCCTAGGCATATATATATATATTATAAATAATTTGTCCTTGATGATTCACTAGAAATAGATTACAATGTTAGTTGTTGGAAAGCTTAAGCTCAATATTTAACCTATTGCTTAAAAATACTCAGAAATTAATATTTCAAGTACTGATCTTACCCTGGTGTCAATTATTCACCCAGTTTTATTTTTCTTTGTCCCACTTCCTTATTTGTATCTTTATTTCTGCCTTTACATCACATATATCTTTGTAGGTTTCCATAAACAAGATAGAATATTATACATAAATAGAAGAGATTCAACTATATCTTGAATGAATGAGTAAATAAATAAATGGCTGTACTTAGCTTTTCTTTCTTCTTTCCATCCTTCTTTCCTTTATTTTGTGTTTATTTTATTTTCCTTCCTAAGGATGTTTAGGAAATCTTCAGTTCAGTTCAGTCGCTCAGTCGTGTCCGACTCTTTGCAACCCCATGAATCGCAGCACGCCAGGCCTCCCTGTCCATCACCAGCTCCCAGAGTTCACTCAGACTCACGTCCATCGAGTCAGTGATGCCATCCAGTCATCTCATCCTTGGTCGTCCCCTTCTCCTCCTGCCTCCAGTCCCTCCCAGCATCAGAGTCTTTTCCAATGAGTCAACTCTTCGCATGAGGTGGCCAAAGTACTAGAGTTTCAGCTTCAGCATCATTCCCTCCAAAAAAATCTAGGAAATCTTAAGGGTATTTATTATTTAAGATACAAGAGCCATAAAAAGTGGGAGCATAAATCAAATCACAAAGTATAGAAACATTACTATCCTCCACATTCTTTAAGACAAAAAATCAAGAGAGACATTTTCCTAACATTGAACTCTCATAAAAGATGTGAAATCTGCATTTCTCTCAGTTCAAGTGTGGTTACTTCAATTGCTGTAAAATTTTAGATTCTAACTATTTCAGTTTCTTAGCTAAGTAGACAGAAATTATGAGCATACATATATTATTCCAAAATACTTAGCCAATTATCTTAATGAACTTATACAGTTGTTTTAAGAATAGCTGAGATGTGACTAAATCCAAACATTCAATATTCTGTACTATTGTATTGTGTGTGGAAACCTGTGTATAGACTTCTACAAAAAGGTATATTCCCCCTCCCACCCCATTTTAATATTGGGGAGAGTAAAGGGATTAGAAATAAGAGAGCTAGAATTCTTCTCTGTTGTAATAAGAAAGTATAATGTCCAAAAAAGAAAGTGGCATTATTTTGAAAGTAAAAGAACTGAAAGTGGTTTCCTCTGGGATGGTATCAGGGCAGGGGTACCATTTCAGGTATAGGGCACTGAAAGTTTTTGAGTAAGGCTTTTAGACTTTACTGTTTTTATATATTATGTGCATGTATTATTATAATGAAAATTGAATTTTAAGATATTCTTTAATGGCTACCCTTGCTTTTAAGGATAAAGTCTGAAAGCCAAAGGGAAGCTTGCAACGTTTGTCATCATAAAGCCACCTCTCCTTATGGCTCAAGCCATACTCCTCATATCCTACCCTTTCCTTCTAAGCTCCAGTTATACTGAGCCTCTTCACCTCCTCCTAGTAGATGATGACTTTGCTCACCCCTTGGCTTTCCATGAGCAGTTGCTTTTGTCAAAGACTGTCTGTTCCTCCTCTTCTCTCCCCAGTCGCCTCTTCTGGAAGCCTTCCCCCTCCCATCTCACCCAGGAAGCACCCGTGTGCTTCCCATTTACTCCCTCAGCACTCTAAATGCTCCCCCATTACAACACTGATCACATTACACTATAGTATCTTAATGGATTATCTGCCCTCTCATCCAAGGTATAGATCCATGAGAGCTAGAATGCCTTCTTTCATGTTCTTTCTCCTGTGCTTAGCACCAGCAAGATGTTAATTTCAGTGTTGATGTTCAACACATGCCTAGAATAGTGCCTAGCACCCAATAGGCATAGCAATAAAGTTAAATGAAAAAAGGAAGGGAAAGTGAAGGGAGGGAGTGAAAAAAAAAAAGAATATTTGGACTATTAGATTCATGCCTGTCGATTGAACTTAAGGCCAAATTATAAACTGCGAAGAATTTAAATTTTGTATTTTTCTATTCTCTTCTTTAATTGTTCACTACAGATACTCTAAAGGTCAGTGTTTTCATATCACCACCTAAAATAATCCATGCCAAAGAACTGGTGTCAACATGGTTTCCAAGGGTGATTCTAAAAGCATCAGTTGGAGACAATATGCTTAACCCCAAGAATCTTAAAGATCATTTTGAGTTCAACCTCTGACTTTATAAATGAGGAAATTGAAGCCCAGAGACATCAACAGTTCACCAGATATCACACAGCAGGTTCAACTCAGAGCTGACTCCCATAGCTGGATTTTCTGACTTCCAGAATGGTACTTCCTCCTGGAGGTAATACTGGCCATTTAGAGAGAGTGACATCTTGGGAAGCAGGATGAGGATGATGTTCCCAAAGTCAAACAAGCCTTCTTGCTGTCCCTCAAATTTCAACAGCCTCAAGCAACATACCCCCAGGTTATTGTGGGTTTAATAAACATTTGGCTATGACAACAGTGGTAAATTATACACCATAAAGAACTCGGTAAGCTGTAGGGTTCAGAGTAGACAATAAACCATCAAGTCATTGGTTGTGCTCTCAGTAACCTGACAATCTCACCTTGAAATCTTGAGGCATTTCTTTGCATGACAATTCCTAAAAATCCTTTAGAAGTTTAGAGAGACGAGCATCCTTAATACCAATTCAGAAGCAATTTTTGTATAGACTTGATTTTGGCTGGTTTTTATTCTTTGGACAGTTTGCTAAACTTCCCTGAAATAAAATTTTAAAGCTGATGAACAGTTTACTGTATTTTGCTGACAGTTCACTCTTCAAACACTTTAGAAAATTATGTCATTCCAATTTATTTCAATTGCTGAAAAATAAAATGGCTTCTCCGACAGAATCAGATAGGTGGTAGGTAGGTTCCATAGGCATTTGGGTATCCTTCATGGAGTGTGTTAAAAGATAAACTGAGACATATTAAAACATTTTAAGAGTTTATTTCAGAAAAAATCTATTTGAAGCAGACAGCATCCAATCTTGCAGATAGGAGCTTGACAAAATGAAAGACTTTTATAGCCAATAGGGAGTAGAAACAAGGAAGTTCTATTAGGCCAAACAACAACAACAAAAAAAGTGGGTTGGTTATTACAGGGTCACTTTCTTTTAGGGGATGGCAGGGTTCTATCAGACAAATTACCTGATTAGTGCTGATCACATGATTACTGGTTGACTGGTTTAAACTTCCATTTCTCAGAAGCCCTAAACTATAATTGAGTTAAGTCTCAGTTTGATGGCATGGGGCTTAGCATAAGTGACTCCATTTTGGACCTGTTGTCTTTCTCTTAACAAGTGTGAGCATGTGGAAATATTTTCATTAGAACCTTTACTGTGGAATTCCAGAGTCTCCACAGCATTAGGGAGAGAGTCTCTCTCAGACACATTTTACTCTAATATGCTTTGATTGGTCTCCTGTTGCATGAGGTGGGTCCTCATTACAGGCTTTTAAGCAACTAAATGATGCTTCTGGAATGCGTTGCATGTAGCTTCTGATATCTAAGGTTGCAGTCGGGTAATACATCATCCTGAGCCTTCATCCCAGGAGGCTGTTGGGATTCAAGTGTGTCAGTTCGTGATCCTTCATTGTGTTCATGGAACTAAATACTTAAATAAAAGTGATGAATAATTCAGTTTTATCAATGTTGCTCTTCTATTAGAGATCAAGACTAGCCACAGGTAGGCAGTCTCAGGGCTGGCTCAGGACCTCACTGGTGGCATCAGAAACATTGCTTCTCTTCATCTTGTTGTCTTCCCATCCTCAAAGAGTCCAGTACCTCCCACCTTCATCACAGGGTGGCCACTGCAGGTGCAAGCTTTCCCACCTCGTGTGAGAGTGGTCCTCAGCAAGAAGGACTTAAGGAGAAAGAGAGCTTACTCCTATTCCTCATTTTGTAGGAAGAGAAAATGGTGCTCAGAAAGTGAAAGTAGCTCAGTCATGTCTGCTTCTTTGTGACCCCATGGACTATATAGTCTATGAAATTCTCCAGGCCAGAATGTTGGAGTGGGTAGCCTTTCCCTTCTCCAGGCAATCTTCCCAACCCAGGGATTGAATCCAGGTCTCCCGCACTGCAGGCAGATTCTTACCAGCTGAGCCGCAAGGGAAGCCCGGTTCTCAGGAAAACCCCTGCAAATTTCCTTTATATCTTATTGTACAAAACTGGATTTCATAGCCATCTTAAGCTTTCCCCAGAAGATCTGGGGAAAGTGAAACTGTCCTTGTCAGATTTCTCTTGGAATCGGATACTTCCAATAGACAAGAAGGATGAGCAGGATGTTTGTTAGGTGGGCTGTGAAAATAATAAACACTACTTGAGAGCATTCTAAACACTCCACATACCTTAATCCATGAGATCGCCACAAGTCCATCGGGTGGGTAGGTGTGACTATTATCACTTTACAGAGAAGAAGCAAACTAAACTTCAGCAGTAAGAACACAGTGAGGCATTAAAGAAGCCAAGATTTCCACCTCTGTCACCGGCCTCCAGAGATTGCACTCCTAGCTACATATTACACTGCTTTCAGCCTGCAGCATCCCCCTCAGCAGGCAATCTGCCAGGCTGCTTCCAAAATCCAACACATAAAAGGTCTGAGCAATGTTTGTCTCCTTGTGAAGTGCAAATGTGACATTTTCCCCTGGCTGCAGTCACAGTGCGGGTGAGAAGAGCAGAGAGGCATCTGAGAGTGACAGGAATTGTGTCCCGTTGTCATCAAGGCTGCCACAGCCAGGGTGTGATGGGGTCAAGGACCGGGAGAGTACAACTCACAGCCCAAGACCGGTGATTAACAGCCAGCACCCTCCTCCCCCTCCCCGAGTCTGGGTGAGTCAGAGGTAAGTGAGGGAGGGTCCAGGTACAAGCAGGCAGCATTGGAATAGAGTCTCCAAGTTAGAAAAATGCTTTAGAGACCACTCCACTCTTCCTCTCATTTTCCAGTAAGTAAAGTGAAAGTCACTCAGTCTGTGTCCAACTCTTTGCAACTCCATGGACTGTAGCCCACCAGGCTCTTCTGTCCATGGAATTCTTCAGGCCAGAACACTGGAGTAGGTAGCCTTTCCCTTCTCCAGGGGATCTTCCCAACGCAGGGATCGAACCCTGGTCTCTTGCATTGCAAGCAGATTCTTTACCATCTGAGCCACCGAGAAGCTCTCCAACAAGTAAAATGAGGCCCAGACAGAGTGGAGTAGTGTGTTTAGATCACCCAGCTTGTTTATGTAGAATGTAAGGCACAGAATGAGGGCTTTTTTCCAGGTGAAACAGAAGGAACGTAACAGCATGTCCTCAAGGAAGTCTTCTTTGTCTGACCCTTGCAGAAAATATGCCTAGCACCTCATACAGGCTTCCATTACAGCTGAGCCATGGGGAAACCCTTGGGAGGATCTCAAAAACCACACTACACCCAGCCCTGGACCAGAATCTTGACAGTTCCACTCACTTAGCCTCCTTGATACTCATCTCCTCCTCGATAAAATGGAAAAAGCAATAGTTCCAACTTCACAGTGTTGGTAGGATGACCAAGTTTTAAACGCACATGGCACTGTGTGCCAGGCAGATTCAAGGGTTGGTAAGTAGCAGTTACTGGTGACTTCATATCTCCCTGGTGCCTCCTCTCGAGTTTGGTAAATCAATTTACCAACTGGCAGAAGAGGTAACATCACAACAGAGAGCAGGCGGCAAAATGTTAGAGAGTCACAGTGAAGACAAGACAAAGAAAGAGGCACAGGGAAGGTCTGAGTCCAAAAGTGCAGTTCGATCATGTAGAGCTGAAGATGTAAAAGAAAGAAACACAGGCAGTGAAAGAGCCTGCACCACTCACTCTGTCTCCCAAACCTGCTTCAAGGTTCTTTACCTTGAGCTCCTCGGGTTTTAAATAAGACAGATACTATTTTGACTTGGAGCTTCAGTGGCTCAGCAGTAAAGAACTTGCCTGCCAATGCAGGAGATGTGGGTTTGATCCCTGGGTCTGGAAGATACCCTGGAGAAGGAAACAGCATCCCACTCCGGTACTCTTAACCGGGAAATCCCATGGACAGAAGAGCCCGGTGGGCTACAGTCCATGGAGTTGTAAAGAACAGGCATGACTTGGCCACTAAATGACAACAACCCATTTTGACTAGCTTCTTTGACAGATCTAGAGAGATTAAAAGCAGTTTACTTTAGGTTACAAAGCTGGCAAGTGACAGAGCCAGGGCTAAATATCAAGGCCAGATGACTCCAAAATCATGGCCTACGTGCATACCAATCATCGTGGGATTAAATAAGCAAATACTTACTATTCCATTCCTGGAACAACACTGGGCACAGAAGAGGGTGGCCCGTGTCATTGCTGGTTTCATTATCATAACATCCCAAGGGTCCCTCCTGCACTGGTCCCGGCACAGGATGGTAGCAGTGTGTTCTTTAAGGAAGGGGTAGAAATGTGTAAGCCCCAGCATTCATCAGAGCCAAGACCCAGAAGCCCTGACGACGCATGGCCCCCTGAGAAGCAGTACCTGGCTCAGGCTGCTATGAGAGCTCCGTGCCCATCTCTGAGTTACAGCACCTGGTCCAGGTGAAACAAGAGGTTGCCAGACGCAGAGGTAAGCAGAGTGGCATAGGTTCAACCTGAAACCTACCCATATTTCTAATCTTCCCATAACCCTCGTTAATGACACAGCCAAAGAGGCAGGCGAGGTGGCGACAATGAACGAGAGGAAGCAGCTGGCACCGGAGGGCCCCGTGCCAGGCTCAGGGCTGGGAGGGACTCCGGCAGTGATAACAGTAGTGAATACACCAAACTGATGGTTGCCTGATGGCCAGGCACCCTGCCAGGGCAGGGACCAGGGGAGACGGTATTCTTGCAGTTACACTGTGCAGGCTCAGCCATCCCAGGTTTACCCACATCAGACTCTGCCCAGGCTGGTATTCCAGAGGCACCTGTTATAATTACAGAAGCAGTCTGGCAAGCAACCAAAATGTGGATTCATCCAGGCCACCCGTAAAGGGATTTAATGCCTAACAACCTGTGCAAAGCTCCTAAGTGTCATAATTAATTTGGCACCTCTTCACTGGTAGATCCTAACCAGGTACCATAGAGTGAAAGCCTGTTCCCACTAACATGGTTCCCCTTGTAATTAAAGCTGTGAGAAATCGGCATTTTGGAAAACCTTAACACCGTATTTTCCTCACTAAACTGTTTTTTCAGTTCTCGTCTTTGGCGCTCTCTATCCACCACTGGGGTGAACATCTTATGTACTTTGACTTACCCAGTTACTGCTTCCCTGTTGCATCATTTAGGTTATAAGTATTTTCTCATTTTCCCCTCCAGCTGGCAGTAGTTTGGTCCCTTCCACCTCGTATTTCTTTAAAATGTCACACAGTTGCTCTCACTTATTTAAACACTCTGAAAAGTGAGGAAGTGTAGCCATTGGAAGTGCATTCCCACATCCTGTAGAAAAGAGTCCCTGATGTCTATGTGCAGCGAACAGAACCAGAATTCAGCAAACAATAAACAGCTGAGTGCAGTTGCAAAAATATATCTATATATGAACACAATCTGGCTTCTGCTACTTAAAAAAAAAAAGATGAAGGATATGGTATGAGAGCAGAATTCACTTCGTGAGGGCAAACAAAGCAAAAACATTTAATAGCAATAGTGTCCCATGTATCGAGTTCTCACTGTATCTCTTTGTGTCAGCTAATATCTCAAGCCACCTCCTCTAATGAGGGCTTCAAAAAAAAGAGACTTTGAAACAAAGGGTTTCTTTCTCGTTTCTCCATCTGTCATTCCTAAAAGATACGGTGATCCACAGTGTATCACTGAAAGACAGGACAAAAAACTGATGACCAAGAACTTTACAATAAATTGTGGACTTTTTATCTGACAATGTGAAAAACAATGCATCCATTTTCAGAAGATCTCTTTTTAAGTTTCGATTCCCAACAGAGCACATTAGGCAGAATCAAATCATTCACATGAATGCTAACTAACGTCAGTTTCTCTGCATTCTGTGAGGAATTGCACTTATAAAGTGAAGTATCTTGAGTATCTGCTAAACACAAAATCTCAAGAATGTATAAATGTTAAGTTGTAAAATGTACTTTGGAATGACTGCTCCAATATCTGATTAGTCTCTTTTGAAGAACAGATCATGAGGAATTCCACTGCCTCTTTCTTCAGAATTTTTATAACTTTGATGAAGAAACATATAAGAAATGTTTTACAAATACAGTTTAAGAAATCAGCCTGTATATTTGGAAGGCAGGAGCACATATGGAGAATATCTCAAGAAGTCCAGGGACTAGGTTTCAGGATGTTGCTGACAGCTCATTGACAATGTCCTGGAAGTTGAAACCTAGTGGTACCTCAGTTGCACAGAGAGAAGAAATTAAGACCAAAGAATTTAAAGAATTCATTAATAGCAACCAAGAAAAGTTAAGGACAAACTTTGTTCAGAAAATCCTCAAGTCCTCACACACACACACAACTTGTGTTTAAGAGAAAGACCACATCCATTCTGTTCTCCTTTGTCTTCCAGAACTAATTTTTATTGTTAATTAAATGTGCAAATGACCTGTTTTATAAATTCATTTTTACAGATGATTATTAAGAATATGGCAACTATTTTTTAAATTAGCTTTATTTTTTGCATTCAGAAGGCAGCACTTTTAAGGCAGAGGTAGCTATTCTAATTCAACATGAGCCCTTTAACTCCTGAAAGCTTAATAACGAAGGAACTGTGTTAGTTAGCAGTTTTCAGAGTACAAATGTAAAAGTCCAACTCAGTTGACTTGGCAAAAGGAGACTGTAATAGGAGGCTGCGAGAGAATTTTCATGTATCCTAATGATAGCCAGGACTGGGGATTTAAACAGCTGGACCCCAAAGCCAAGGAAGAGCAGTTCTCTTTCCCCTTTTGGGCTCTCGGGGGTGCGCTTTCAATCTTCTGCAAAGAGCTCACACCTTCTCACTTGGTAGCCGCCAGCAGCTTCCAAGCCCCTCTGTCCCACAGCTTCCACCATCACTTTCTACCACGCGTCTGCTCTTAGTTCCAGCTCAAAAGCTCCGGAGAACAATCTGACCAAGCTGCCTTCATTTGCATGACTATATCCAAGGTGGTGAGTCACCCTTAATGGTAGACTCTACCTGAACGGTCCAGGCAGAAGTAATTCTTCAAAAACTGGGGGTGGGGTAGGGTGCGGAGGGAAGACTACTAAACAGCTGGCTGGGCAGACAAATGAAGTATAATCAAGTAGAACACAAACTAACAGAGAGTCTGACGAAAGTTCAGAAAATTAAGATAGCACAAGAGAAAATGCTGGAAACTGGCACTAAGACTTTCTTCCGTGTAGCTGCTTTTACTTGCATTTTGGCTGTGCTGGGTCTTCATTATTATGATGGCTTTCTCTACCGGAGGCGAGAGGCTATTATTGCACAGCGAGTTGCTGCACTCGGGCTTCTTATTGCAGGGGCTTCTCATTGCAGAGCACCGGCTCAGAGCGCCCAGGTTTCCATAGCGTGCGTGGCTCAGCAGGTGCAGCTCGGCGCTTAGTTGCCCCACAGCATGCGGGATCTTCTAGGACCAGGGATCAAACCAGCATTGGCAGGCAGATTCTTATCCACTTATTGACAATGAGTCGATAGTCCAACAGGTAAGTCTCAGTACATTCTTTTACTTCTATGTCCCACACAAAACAATACATAACTTTAAAACTTGTCAACACACCATTTTCTCTCTCCCCTCTCATAGCACTGGCACTTCCCCATGGCCTAGAAGATTTTGGTCTAAAAATTGCCCCTAAAAAATCTTATGCTAAGCATCCATCATGTTACTGTTAGAACTATTTTGGCATTGTCTGCATTATTCTTAGGGTTCAAACCTTCATCTGTGCATTTACTCATTCCAGATTCTGAGCATTATCATCAGAGCTTTGCGATTCTGATGCAGTTTCCATTTCGTCCTCCTTTTTCAGTTGTTGCATTTTCATGTTTAAATCCAGCAGAGTTCTGGCCAGCTGACGATTCTGGAAACGCATTTCCAGCTGAAAGTTAGAAAAAGAATAAGAGTTTTTATTAGCCTGAGATATGGATCAAATGAACCTGCTCTCTGCAGACGAAAAATACAAGGATTTTGTAGGAAAGGAAAATAAGACATCAAGAAAGATGTATTTCTCATCTTATTCTCCAGTTCTGACTATTTGGCCTGACTTTAAAACTGACTTTCTATACGACAAGGTAAAATCCAGACATACAAATAGCTTTCGAAATGGCCTTGCAATGAAAACAAAAATAGCTGATGCACAGAGCTATCCATTTGAAAAATTCCTGTCCTTGGAAGGCTGTTTCCCAGCAATGGCATGTGATCTGTGAGGAAATCACTTATATTTATGAGCTTTCTGAGCTCCAGGATAACTGCCCAGGGCCACCTGAGCTTTCAGGACCTGGGCCCATTTACTTGATTACTTGTCATTTCAAGTTCTTAGGATTTTAAACAGCCTCCCTGTTGAGCAAAACATTTAATGACCCCTTAGAGGCACATGTACAGTTATGTGTACTTATAGAATCTAACAATTTTCACTCTACAGTGAAATCTGTTGTAGAGAAAGGTTGATTTATAACCTCCCTCCAGTGGGAGTTTGTGAAGGTCCTCATGTATTAAAAGAAAAAATAGATCTTTCAGGCAGTGTACTTAAGAGGCAGTCCAGCATAATCTTTGCATTATAGTTAAAAACTAGTAACCAACTGTGCATATTTCTTCAGTTAGGGTCTTGTTTAATGCAGTTCAGGAGAACCCTGTTCTCTCTGCTGAAAACCCTGCATCAACTCCCCATCAGAAACCACCCAAGGGTGAACCAGAACATTCCGTTGGTACACAGGCCCTACACACACACCGGCCCTACACACACACACCCCGGGGCAGCTGGTCAGGAATCTTGCCTGTCCAGGAATAAACACATCATACTGAGCTACATCTTCTGCCCTCTCTGCCCCTTGCCACCCACTTCCCGTTGAGCCCAGCCAAATGCCAGCTCTTCTTAGAAGCTCTCCCTGTGTCAACTCATCTGTGCCTCCACAGCACTCTGCACATGTCCCTCTCCTAGCACACAGCCTACACTAAACTGGTGATTTTGAGCACAAAGTCTGTTCCTATCCTTAACTGCGGGTGCACTGCCTGCGCACACAGCATGTTGCGTTCTCTGTGTATTCGTTAAAAGACTGAATGAAGGAATGAATAAATAAACTGATGAATACCCATCCTGTACTTTCATGCCCAGAATCAGTTAAATTATTGATAATGGCTTACCATCTAAGTTTAAAAAAAAATAGTACGTGTAACGCATAATTCTTTAGAAAATCTGAACACCAATGGTTCCTTAATTTTCTCTCCTCATGGATCCTATTGAGAATCTAATGAAAACTATTAACTCACTCTGGGGGAAGATGTGCATTTTATGTGCACAGAAAGCTTGGCATACAATTTGAAGTATATAGAACCCCTGAAATTCACTCACAGATTCCCAGAACTCAACGCATCCCATTAAGAAGACCAATTCAAACAACAAGTAATAGCATAAATGACATCTCAAAAATAGCAACATGAAAATAAATGAAAACAAAAATAGTAACATATCTGTAGTTAACTGAACCTGTTCATCATTGTTCCTTACACAGATAGCACCCTAACAAATGAGGTGTGGATAGACACGTATGGGTGGGTGTCAATTCCTACAGAAATCTGGCCAAGAGACCATTATCAGAAATGGCACGTTCTAGCTACTGGTGATAGTGTTAAGGATCCACACTCTCTTGCTGCCTCTTCATGATTGGTCACATACAAAAGTGAAATGGTTGGCCAAGACAATGACCATGGTCTGTGTCTCGGGAACACAGCATCTGTGTGACAATCTCTGCCTCTTGCCAGCAAAACCCTTGATCTTTCATGCCTATGTATCTGCCATTTGGGGGGGGCACAACCAAAAAACAGTAAAAGCCACTCTGACTGGTGTCTCTATTCTAGGCACTTCATCTAACATTATCTTGTATAATACTTAAGAGACATTCTATGGGTTTATTATCTCCATTTTACAGATGGAGATAATAAACTTGCTAATTAGCATTCCTAAGGTAACAAACAATTAAGAGCAAAGACTGTAAATATTAATGCTGGGCTGTGAACCCTCACCTGTTTGAAATTTTATTCTCTTTTTCCCCACCCTGGTATATTACTTGCTTAAAACTCCTGGTGGAATGACTGACTAGTTAGAATGCTAAAGTTCAAGTGTCTCGGAGCTTCTTGAATATACTTTCTTCACCTGATTTAAATATGAGTCAACTGAGGTGTGAGGGGGTGACACCCCAGGTCAGCAGCAGAGGGGTGGCTNAAGAGGCAGTCCAGCATAATCTTTGCATTATAGTTAAAAACTAGTAACCAACTGTGCATATTTCTTCAGTTAGGGTCTTGTTTAATGCAGTTCAGGAGAACCCTGTTCTCTCTGCTGAAAACCCTGCATCAACTCCCCATCAGAAACCACCCAAGGGTGAACCAGAACATTCCGTTGGTACACAGGCCCTACACACACACCGGCCCTACACACACACACCCCGGGGCAGCTGGTCAGGAATCTTGCCTGTCCAGGAATAAACACATCATACTGAGCTACATCTTCTGCCCTCTCTGCCCCTTGCCACCCACTTCCCGTTGAGCCCAGCCAAATGCCAGCTCTTCTTAGAAGCTCTCCCTGTGTCAACTCATCTGTGCCTCCACAGCACTCTGCACATGTCCCTCTCCTAGCACACAGCCTACACTAAACTGGTGATTTTGAGCACAAAGTCTGTTCCTATCCTTAACTGCGGGTGCACTGCCTGCGCACACAGCATGTTGCGTTCTCTGTGTATTCGTTAAAAGACTGAATGAAGGAATGAATAAATAAACTGATGAATACCCATCCTGTACTTTCATGCCCAGAATCAGTTAAATTATTGATAATGGCTTACCATCTAAGTTTAAAAAAAAATAGTACGTGTAACGCATAATTCTTTAGAAAATCTGAACACCAATGGTTCCTTAATTTTCTCTCCTCATGGATCCTATTGAGAATCTAATGAAAACTATTAACTCACTCTGGGGGAAGATGTGCATTTTATGTGCACAGAAAGCTTGGCATACAATTTGAAGTATATAGAACCCCTGAAATTCACTCACAGATTCCCAGAACTCAACGCATCCCATTAAGAAGACCAATTCAAACAACAAGTAATAGCATAAATGACATCTCAAAAATAGCAACATGAAAATAAATGAAAACAAAAATAGTAACATATCTGTAGTTAACTGAACCTGTTCATCATTGTTCCTTACACAGATAGCACCCTAACAAATGAGGTGTGGATAGACACGTATGGGTGGGTGTCAATTCCTACAGAAATCTGGCCAAGAGACCATTATCAGAAATGGCACGTTCTAGCTACTGGTGATAGTGTTAAGGATCCACACTCTCTTGCTGCCTCTTCATGATTGGTCACATACAAAAGTGAAATGGTTGGCCAAGACAATGACCATGGTCTGTGTCTCGGGAACACAGCATCTGTGTGACAATCTCTGCCTCTTGCCAGCAAAACCCTTGATCTTTCATGCCTATGTATCTGCCATTTGGGGGGGGCACAACCAAAAAACAGTAAAAGCCACTCTGACTGGTGTCTCTATTCTAGGCACTTCATCTAACATTATCTTGTATAATACTTAAGAGACATTCTATGGGTTTATTATCTCCATTTTACAGATGGAGATAATAAACTTGCTAATTAGCATTCCTAAGGTAACAAACAATTAAGAGCAAAGACTGTAAATATTAATGCTGGGCTGTGAACCCTCACCTGTTTGAAATTTTATTCTCTTTTTCCCCACCCTGGTATATTACTTGCTTAAAACTCCTGGTGGAATGACTGACTAGTTAGAATGCTAAAGTTCAAGTGTCTCGGAGCTTCTTGAATATACTTTCTTCACCTGATTTAAATATGAGTCAACTGAGGTGTGAGGGGGTGACACCCCAGGTCAGCAGCAGAGGGGTGGCTCAGCCCGGTCTCAGCCATCCTAGTTGGCATCCTGACCCACAGCACACCCCTCCATGCCATCTCTTCTAAAAAGGGGTCTCACTCACCCACTGCTCAGGTATTGAAAGAAAATCATGTTTCTTTGATAGTGAAGTGAAGGGATGGTAGCCTACCAGGCTATGGGTCCATGGGATTTTCCAGGCAAGAATACTGGAGTGGGATGCCATTTCCTTCTCCAGGGGATCTTCCCAACCCAGGGATCGAACATGGGTCTCCTGCATTGCAGACAGATGCTTTACTGTCTGAGCCACTATATGGCTGGGTCAAAATTAATACATTCTTTGTCAAATTCAAATTGGTAACACAGGTAAAATTAAATGAAAATTAAATGTACTACCTTCTTGTCCTTCGTAAACATAGAAGCAAGGTAAACTTTTAAGTTTCAGACAATTAACTGATGGTTGAATCAGTTCTATAGTAGGTAGTGCTTACTATTTTATTAGCATGCAATGCAAAAGAGTATAACTTTCCAAATCTCCACTCTGTATATTCATGGTGATGGTGGTTTAGTCGCTAAGTTGTACCCAACTCTTGGGATCCTATGGACTGTGCAGCCTACCAGGCTCCTCTGTCCACGGGATTTCCCAGGCAAGAATACTGGAGTGGGTTGCCATTCCCATCTCCAGAGGATTTTCCCGATCCAAGGATTGAACCGGGTCTCTTGCATTGCAGCTGTATTCTTTACCGCTGAACCAGCAGAATTCCCACGCATAATCGTAGGTAGCACCATTTTAAAGCTTAAATTGCTCTTATTTCAAATTTTGCCTAACTCGAAAATGATTTAAACTACAAAACAGTAACTAGTTACCTACAGCTCTCCATCTAATGTTAAAAAGCTACAATTTTACAAAATTCCTTATTATCATTTCCTGTTTTCTGAATTCTTACCAAGGAGAAAGGTAATAGTAAAACTTGCAAAATAAAAGAAACATTTGCTAACAGACTTGTTCCACCCATCCCCTGAGTTTATTTCATTGAAATTTCCGCCCCAGCCCTTCATGCTCATACACTGCAAGTGCCCGAGAGGGAACTTTCTATTTGGTAGGAAAAAAAAAAGAGAGAGAGAGAGAGAACGAGCTGAGGAGGAGTAGTTAGACTCAGCCCTCGCCGGAGACAGTCAGCCAGCACCTGGGCTCTGGAGAGCCGGTTCCCTCCCGAATGATGCCTGGGAGGCAGTAGCCTCAGTGCCGTCGGGAACCCAGCTCGCCCGCGCTGCACGGCCTCACTGTCTCCCTGGGAAAAGCTGCCCTCGCCCTCCCCAGTCCTCAGTGGGGCACGTGCGCGGCCTACAGCCGAGGGCCCCGGGCGAGGACCAAGGCGAGGTGGCCCTGAGAGCCCGCCGCGGGCACGCTCACCAGCTCGGCGCGCAGCCCGGCCAGGGCGCTCTCCACGCGCGCCCGGCTCTGCGCCTCCCGCGCCGCTGCCTCTTCCCGCAAACGCCTGGAGCTGCCGCGCAGCACCGCCCGCTGGAAGGCGCGCACCAGCCGCCGCTTGAGCTCTTCCAGCCGCGGACCGGCGGCCTGGGCCTCCTCCGGGCCGTCCCCGCCCCTGCCGCCTTCGAGGAAGCCTCGTGAGGGACGCAGCGTGGAGGACCGGAGCCCGGCCGCGTGGAGGATGCTGTGGGGCCCCCGGGAGGGCCCCTCTCTGCGGCGGCCGGAGTCCTCTAGGCCCATCTCGGAGGTGCCTGCTCCCGGCTCCAGAGCTGTATGGCTAAGGGTTTCTTCCCAAGTGTGAGAATTAGGGCGGGTGACGGCGGGGGCGGGGAAACGCGTGGGACGGGGCTATCGCTTGCTACTCAGAGGCGCTCCGCTCCTACAGCCTCACGTCTGACCTTCCCCGCTTAGCAACAAACGAAGGAAGTAGTTCCCATGACCCCAAGAAGAGTTTTCAACCGGATCCCTTTTTCTCGCTCCTTGAGTGTCATTCCAAGGAGAGACTGAAGTCCGTCCAGGTAGGTGAAAGTGAGGTCCAGATGGAACGTCTCAGACCCGGGTTGCTTTGATTGTTTAATATTTCAGAAGCCCTTAAAATATTTTTCTCTGGCTTTCTACTTTATGGCCAGGCATTATGACAGGTGTTGAGAATATAAAGTTTAATTAGACCCCTTAGCCATCCCAGGGTGAAGACAATGGCACCCCACTCCAGTACTCTTGCCTGGAAAATCCCATGGACGGAGGAACCTAGAAGGCTGCAGTCTATGGGGTCGCAGAGTCGGACACGACTGAAGCAACGCAGCAGCAGTAGCCATCCCAGACATTGCTAAGACAGCCTANCTCTCTGCGGCGGCCGGAGTCCTCTAGGCCCATCTCGGAGGTGCCTGCTCCCGGCTCCAGAGCTGTATGGCTAAGGGTTTCTTCCCAAGTGTGAGAATTAGGGCGGGTGACGGCGGGGGCGGGGAAACGCGTGGGACGGGGCTATCGCTTGCTACTCAGAGGCGCTCCGCTCCTACAGCCTCACGTCTGACCTTCCCCGCTTAGCAACAAACGAAGGAAGTAGTTCCCATGACCCCAAGAAGAGTTTTCAACTGGATCCCTTTTTCTCGCTCCTTGAGTGTCATTCCAAGGAGAGACTGAAGTCCGTCCAGGTAGGTGAAAGTGAGGTCCAGATGGAACGTCTCAGACCCGGGTTGCTTTGATTGTTTAATATTTCAGAAGCCCTTAAAATATTTTTCTCTGGCTTTCTACTTTATGGCCAGGCATTATGACAGGTGTTGAGAATATAAAGTTTAATTAGACCCCTTAGCCATCCCAGGGTGAAGACAATGGCACCCCACTCCAGTACTCTTGCCTGGAAAATCCCATGGACGGAGGAACCTAGTAGGCTGCAGTCTATGGGGTCGCAGAGTCGGACACGACTGAAGCAACGCAGCAGCAGCAGCAGTAGCCATCCCAGACATTGCTAAGACAGCCTAGTGGGAGAATCTTGGCGTTCCACAATTCCAGGCTTGTGGGAACCCACAAGACTTCCCTGGTGGCTTAGCTGGTAAAGAGCCCACCTGCCAGTGCAGGAGATGCAGGTTTGATCCCTGGGTCAGGAAGATCCCCTGGAGTAGGAAATGGCAACCCATTCCAGTATTCTTGCCTGTAAAATTCCAAGGACAGAGGACCCTAGCAGGCTGCAGGCCATGGGGTCACAAAGAGTCCGACACAGCTGAGTACACACACACTTGTTTCCACGAGCCCAACAATGTAGAAGCCACTTAGTTTCTGAAACTCCATGTTCTTTTCTATTCTTGAGACCATTCTGCCACTTTCACATTATGAAGGGGTTAAAATGAAAAGTAAACCTGGCCTGATGCGGTTCATGGGGGTCGAAAAGAGTCGATACAACTGAGTGACTGAACAACTCGCAAAGTCCTTTACTCCAAAGTGTGTTATTTTCTAAATCCCAATTCAGTGTAATCATGTGCCAATATTACTTGTATATCCTTTATCATTGAACATAATCAGCTGCCTCTTTGGGGTCTAATGAATTTCTAAAAAGGAATAAACAATTAAAAGTTTTATGTGATCATAGAATGCAAATACCTCCCCCCCGCCCCACACACACACAAAGGGCAGAAATATCTATACAGTACTCTCAGAATTAATCATTTGTTTAATAAAGATTTACAGGTTACCCACAATTCCCACAAACTGTTCCAAGTTCGTGATTGGCATTGAGAGCAGTAAGAGCTAACTGCTGTTAGTATTTACTATGTGTCAGGCCCTTTTCATAGATGACCCATTTTATCTTCACAGTAACCTCGTGAGAAAGGTAGTTTCTCTGTTGCACAGGTGAGAAAACTAAGGCAGTTGTTAAGCTGTAAGTCTTCCCAGGTGGTACTAGCGGGAAAGAACCTGCCTGCCAATACAGATGTAAGAGACACATTTTCGATCCCTGGGTCGCGAAGATTCCCTGGAGGAGGGCACTGCAGACCTCTCCAGTATTCTTGCCTGGAGAATCTCATGGACAGAGGAGCCTGGGCTACGGTCCATAGGGTCACCAAGAGTTGGACACGACTGAATTGACTTAGTAAGGCCAAGATCACCAAACTGGTGAGTGGTAGGGCTGGAATTTGCACCAAAGAAGTCTAGCTTGTATTCTAAGCCACTGAGACACACTACCTCCGAAAGAGGAAAGACATTGCTCAGTTTACATGTTGCATGACTGAATGTGCAAATTCCCTCTGCTCATAAAATTCAGCACTACAGAAATGGATTAACGCTATAATTGGATAAAGTGGAATGCAGGTTACTACTTCTGCAGGTAATCTGCCAATTTCAACACCTTTCAGTAGTTTACAACCTGAACAGCTATATATCTATCATTGTATATTGTTCTATCAAGATTCTCTAGAAACGTTTGAAGAGGTGTTCTATTGGTGGAAAGTATGAAAATCCATATGGTCTACTATGAACCAACTGAATATAGAGATTTAGGGTTTTCTTTATTTTTGTGCAGTTTTTATTGCATGTATGTGATAGGTGATGAGGCTTAAAAACTAGCACCCGTCAACGTGCAGTATAAATGTTTAAAATTAGTTTTCTGCCATAATTTTTCACTTCTGCTTCTAGATCATTTTCTTCAACAAGGATTTCAGCTAAGTTTGACTTAATTCAACAAATAGTGAATGGAACATGTTCAGTTAAGCATTGTTTCATATGGGATAAAAAAGGAAATAAAGTACAATTTTTGTCCTCTAGAAGCTTAAAACCTGAAGGAACAAATTCATTCATTCATTCATCAGCAATATTTATTTAATATCTCATTATATACCAAGTATTAGAGTGTTCTGGAGAAGGCAATGGCACCCCACTCCAATACTCTTGCCTGGAAAATCCCATGGACGGAGAAGCCTGGTTGGCTGCAGTCCATGGAGTTGCTGAGGGTCGGATACAACTGAGTGACTTCACTTTCACTTTTCACTTTCACTCATTGGAGAAGGACATGGCAACCCACTCCAGTGTTCTTGCCTGGAGAATCCCAGGGAAGGCGGAGCCTGGTGGGCTGCTATCTATGGGGTCGCACAGAGTCGGACACGATTGAGGTGACTTAGCAGCAGCAGCAGCAGCATTAGCGTGTTCAAGCTGTGAGAGTAAACCAGTAAGACAAAACGGTGTTTTAGAAGGCTAGTTTTGCCACAGATTAATATTTCCTCCATAGATAGGTATTTTTCAGTTGTGGTGCATTTTGGTACATTTTAATGTTGAATTTTACAGTATTTTTTCTTTTATACAAATAAGGTGAATTAAAGCATTAATAAATCAGAGTAAATGTAGCATATGCAGAGACATTTAAGGAGATGGATTAGTTATTCATTGCTGCATAACAGATCATCCCAAAATTTAGTGACTAACAACAATAAACATCGTGTCTCATGGTTTCTATGGGCAAGAATTTGGGAACAGCTTAGGTAACGATCTGGGACTTTGGTGACATTGCAGTCAAATGTCAGCCAGAACTATAGTCAGCTAAAGTTGGGTGTGATTGGAGCTATAGGGACTACATGCAAGGTGGATCATTCACATAGCTGGCAGTTGGTGCTGGTGTTTGGTGGGAAGCCTCAGTTCCTCTCTTTAAAAAAAATAAAAATTTTTAATATTTATTTTTGGCTGTGCTAGGTGTTCGTTGCTGAGTGGGTTTGTTCTGTAGTTGCAGAGTGGAGACTACTCTAGTTGCAGTGCCCTGGCCTCTCATAGTGGTGACCGCTCTTGTGGAGCAGGGACTCTAGAGTGTGCAGGCTTCAGCAGTTGTGGCACATGGGTCCAGCAGTTGTGGCTCCTGGGCTTAGTTGCTCCGAGTTATGTGGGGTCTTCCTGGACCAGGGATTGAAACTGTGTCTTTTGCTTTGGCAGGTGAATTCTTTACCACTGGGCCCCCAGGGAAGCTCCTCGGTTCCTCTCTATGTGCATCCTTCACCAGTTCTGCTTGAGTGGCCTTATGAGGCAGTGGCCAGCCTACCGCAGAACAATACGGAGAAAGAGACAGTCAGATGGAAGCTCTGTATATGTGTTCTAGTTTATGATCTAATCTTGGAAATCACACAGCATCACCACATTCTGTTTACTAGAACCAGGTATCTAGATCTGGACCCCATTTAAGTGGTGGGGGATTAGGTTCCATGTTTTGAAGTAAGGAGTATCAAAAAATTTGCAGACATGTTTTTACTCTGCCACAGGAAAAATATCCACATATGTAAACGACCATCAAGTGACTGCTGACTTCCTGTCAGGAAAGAAAATGAAGGCCAGAAGATATTAAAACAATGAATTTTTAGATTCAGAAGAAAATATTAACACAGATTTCTGTATCCAGCAAAAATAGCCTTTGAAAGAAAAATAAATGTGTTTTGACATAGAGAAAATTAGGAGAATCTGTTAGTAGCCAACCTGAAATGAAGTGAAAGTCGCGTCAGACTCTGTGACCCTGTGGACTATATATTTCATGGAATCTCCAGGCCAGAATACCGGAGTGGGTAGCCTATCCCTTCTCCAGTGGATCTTCTCGACCCGAAATCGAAGCCGGGTCTCCTGCATTGCAGGCAGTTTCTGTACCAGCTGAGCTATCAGAGGAGCCTTTGGCTATTAGAAATACTGAAGGAAACAGCTCAGGCTGAAGTACCCCCACCCCCAACTCAGTAAATGCAAATTCTGTTCTGTCAGTAACCCAAACCATAAACCTGGGAAGCACCCACACTTCTTTTTTTCTCTCCCTCTTTCTTCCTGCCTGAAATTCATCAGTTTATGTTGTAGGCCCTGCTGCTGCTGCTAAGTCACTTCAGTTGTGTCCGACTCTGTGTGACCCCATAGACGGCAGCCCACCAGGCTCCCCCATCCTTGCAATATATCCGGAGTCACACGGAAACTCTTAGTTCATCTCAGATCCTCCCTCTCTCTCCTTGGTTACTCCATCCTGCCACCCTGTTTGCTTTACTATTCTGACTTCAGGGCCTTTGCTTTGTTATTGTTTTTTCCTAGGAGTCTCTTCTTCCATATACATGAACGGCTAGTTCCCTCACTGAGTTTGGGTCTCTGCCCAAATGTCACTTCATCAGAGAAACCCTTCCTTGATCTAAATTAGCATATGTACACCTGTCATTCTCTGGGTCTTTGCTCTGCCTTGTGTTGCTTAATACCTATACCAACTGTCATATATTTATTGTTTTCTCATGTATTTTCTACTGTCTGCTAATATCATATGATCTGCATGAGAATAGGTACTTTCTTTTGTTAACCTCAATACCTAAAATGACATCTGGCATTTAGTTGTTCAGTTGCTAAGTCATGTCCATCTCTTTGCAATCCCATGGACTGCAGCACACTAGGCTTCCCTGTCCTTCACTATCTCCCAGTTTGCTCAAACTCATGTCCATTGAGTTGGTGATGCCATCCAGCCATCTCATCCTCTGTCGCCCCCTTTTCCTCCTGCCCTCAATCTTTCCCAGCATCAGAATCTTTTCCAGTGAGTCTGCCCTTTGAATCAGATGGTCAAAGTATTGGAGCTTCAGCTTCAGCATCAGTTCTTCCAATGAATATTCAGAGATGATTTCCTTTAGGATTGACTGGCTTGATCTTGCAGTTCAAGGGACTCTCAAGAGTCTTCTCCAGCGCCACAGTTTGAAAGCATCCATTCTTCGGTGCTTAGCCTTCTTTATGGTCCAACTGTCACATCTGTATGTGACTACTGGAAAAACCATAGCTTTGATTACATGAATCTTTGTCAGCAAAGGGATGTCTATGCTTTTTATATACTATCTAGGTTTGTCATAGCTTTCCTTCTAAGGAGCAAGTGTCTTTTAATTTCATAGCTCCAGTCACCATCCATAGTGATTTTGGAGCCCAAGGAAATAAAATCTGTCACTGCTTCCACTTTTCCCCATCTGTTTGCCATGAAATGATGGGACCAGATACCATGATCTTAGTTTTTTGAATAGTAATTTTAAGCCAGGTTTTTTACTTTCTTCTTTGACCCTCATCAAGAGGCTGTTTAGTTCCTCTTTGATTTCTGCCATTAGAGTGGTATCATCTGCATATCTGAGGTTGTTAATATTTCTTCTGGTAATTTTGATTCCAGCTTGTGCTTCGTCCAACCTGGCATTTTGCTTGATGTACTCTGCATATAAGTTAAATAAACAGGGTGACAGTATACAGCCTTGTCATACTCCTTTCCCACTTTGGAACCTGTCTGATGTTCCATGTAAGGTTCTAACTGTTGCTTCTTGACCCGTATACCAGTTTCTTAGGAGACAAGTGAGGTGGTCTGGTATCCCATCTCTTTAAGAGTTTTCCACAGTTTGTTGTGATCCACATGATCAAAGGCTTTCATGTAGTCACTGAAGCAGAAGTAGATTTTTTTTCTGGAATTCCCTTCCTTTCTCTGTGATCCAATAAATGTTGGCAGTTTGGTCTCTGGTTCTTCTGCCTTTTCTGAACCCAGCTTGTACAACTGTAAGTTCTCGTTTCATGTACTTCTGAAGCCTAGCTTGAAGGATTTTGAGCATAACCTTACTAGCATGAGAAATGTAGGCACTGTGTAAAATTTTGTTAGATGAAAGAAAAGAAGGGAGAGAAAGAAACAGAGGGCATTGGAACAAAGAGAAGGATGAAGGGGAGAGAAATAAGGCAGAAGGAGTTGAGTAGACCAAGCAGAGAGCTAAAACAAATGTGAAGTAATCATGTCAGTTTACGCTATTCTCCAGAGTGACTCCAAATTGATATATCAGGCCTGCTTAAAAAGAGCACAGCATCGTCTAATGAAAAGAAAAATAGTTCCTGTCCTTGTAGCATATTTCTTCAGTGCATTTGTGCAATATGGATTGCATGATGCGATGACAAGGTCATGACAGCAATCCCAAGTCTGTCCAGCTGACAGTGCCTTAACCTAGAAGTCTCAGCTAACTTTTTGAAACCATGCGATGTTTGGAATCATGTGGTCTATATATCTGTTTCTCCTTTGGCTTCTTAAGGACTGTGTCTCTGTCTTCATCACCTTTTCATCATCTTCAGAAACTATCACAATGCTAGCTTGAAACAAACACTTAAATATTGGTTAAATGCATTAGTGAATTGATGAATACAGCAAGGCAGAAAGCAATTAACATTCATAGAGCACCTCTTAAGTAGTATATATAGATGTGGACACAGGTACAGATGCAGATATATTTATAGATATGCACATAAATATAGGCACAAATATAAATAGCATATAGCTTACTTAATCTTCACAAAAATCCCATGTTAGGTTTGTTTTGTTCTGGTTTTGTTTGGGAACTTGGAGTTCAAAGAAAGGAAGAGACTTGCTTAAGGTCAAATAGTGGACAAAAAAAATGGCTGAGGCGAGATTGGACACCAGATCTGTGTGTCTCTAAGTGTTTTGCTCTTTTCTTTATTCTGTATCAGGCAATATATAGTTACAGAATCATTTAAAATCTGCTAAAGGAGGTTAGAACTTTGAATTTCTTTTATTCCAGGTACCTAAACCAATTCTTCCCTAGCCTAAGTGCCATCCTGCTTCCCGTGTTTAGCAAGGCCACCTTCTCTCAGCCCTTTTGAACAGCAGAAGGAGGTTGAAGGCACATGTGTGTGTGTGTGTGTGTGTGTGTGTGTGTGTGTGCGCGCGCACGCGCACGCACGCTCAGTTGTGTCTGACTCTTCACGACCCCATGGACTGTAGCCCGCCAGGCTTCTCTGTCCATAGGGTTCTCCAGGCGAGAATCCTGGAGTGGGTTGCCATTTCCGTCTCCAGGGGATCATCCCAACCCAGGGATCAAACCTGTATCTGTTAGGTCCTCCTGCACTGGCAGGCAGATTCTTTACCACTAGTGCCACCTGGGAAACCCTGAATACATATGTCATCCTCCTAATTCATACGAAACAGCCACAAAATAAAAGTCAAATTCCTTATGCAAAATTCTAGTCTCCTCTCTCAACCCTTTTACGTAAATTCACCAGTTAATATCCACCTTTGTTGCAAGTCGTGTCTACTTCTTTTCCTGCCTATTTGCTGTTCCCTGGGAAACCTGGGTCCCAGTTATTTTATGTGTGTGTTCTTTATCTGTACCTTGAAAACCTTGAGCTCTAATTTCACTTATTTGCTTCATCTTCAACCATCCATTCTAAACAATTATTTTTTTAAGCAATGGGTTCTCTGTGTTCCCACTGCAAACAGAATGTCCTCAAGTGTTCTGTGCAAAAAAGGAACAAATATTTCTCTATCAAGTGTTCTGTGCAAAAAAGAAACATTTTCTAGGCTTCAGAGAAAGACTTTCCATATAAGCCTTAAAATAAATATTTTGTAATTTATTTCAGTGAACAGGTTAGTGATTTGAATCACTTGAGAGCCTGTGGGAAACATGGTCATTTTGTTTCCTGGCTAACTAATAGTTGCCAAAAATTTCTTTTTGGTTGTGGAATGTCTGGAATGTAGTCACTGTCTTTCTTCCTTAATTTGCCAGAACCCTGGGGTCAAAATGTTGGCTTCAGATCCCAGCTTCACCCCTTGCTGGCCATTTGACTTTGTGTAAGCTCTCTGGGTCAATTTGTTCATAAGTAAAAAGAAAATAACCTTTCCCTCTTCACTCAGTTACTAAGCAGATTAACTACAGCGCATAGGAGCCCACTGAACCATTTATGGCCCTTCATATATGTTATCTGTACTTCTCACATGAGGGATGTGATGGGGTTCTTGATGTAGAAGCATGTTTCTGAACATTACATCAGCGAAAATCACAGTGCCATGAATCTGAAAGATACAAGAGAATTGGTATTAGGGTTGCAAGGGAAGCCGAGTCAAGTCTGAACTACAAAAGTGAATTCAGCCTGGACACATTCTGATGGATTGGATGACCATTTTAGTTTGTGAGTGATCACATGGCATCAGTATAATCATCTCATTCACATCTTCTAAGTGTGTTTGATGAGTTTTATTGCTCACAGTATTCTCTGCTTCTTGCAATGGAAAGATTCTATTTCCACACTACAGTGACTTCAGGCTTGGCCATAGGACTAGCTTCAGCCAATGAACTGTGAACAGATGGGGCACTTGTGATGTGCGAGCAAAATCTGTCGATGGTGTCACACAATCAGCCCCCTTCTGTTTTCCAGCACTGTCCCTGGGCAGGTAACTCCTCACCCTGAGTCGCAGAAAAAAGATAATCATGAACGAGAGGGGAAGCTGGCCTATTGTGGCTATATAGTTTGAGTGAGAACTAAACAAATGTAGACATCCAAGAAGATGAGTGTGTTTTCTTTTTTGAAAGCCCTGATATCTGATTATCCTTTTGCTTTATTTCCTTTTTCTAAAATTAGAGTGCAGATGTAAGCATCCAGAGGACTGGGAGTTTTGGTAAATTGAAATGTGACTGAATCATTTCTGAACAGAGATGTGCAGAAGCATATTTGCCTCAAACAGGAAAAATCTAGTTGTTGGGAGGTACAAAAAATTTCTAGTAACTGTTCAAAAACACTTCCTCTTTTATTAGGTTAAATGAGTTATGAGTTATGTATGAAATATAGATAACAGTAACTTTTTTATTGACAAGAGAGTATATAGAAGCAGATATACAAGACACTATAATTTTAGACTTGTCACTTTATAGCCTGAGTAGAACTTCACAGCTTCATTTCCACACCAAATATAAAAGGGGTATGTTATTTTAATATAGTTTTGACTATTTATCTTGTCTTCAGGCTTTGTTTCTTGAAGACATTTCAATTACAACCTTCTTTTAAAATTCAACTAAACATGACACCAGAAAAATACAGAAACTAGAAAACTTATGACATTTTTCTGCTTTTTATGTACTATGATATTCAAGAGTTTTGAGAAATAGAATAAATGTCAAATTTGTCCAACAGCAACTCTGATACCCATTCCAATAGATACATTTTTACATAAGATACACAAGTTAACTATTTTCTTTGGTAATTTCAATTTTCAGAATAGTTATAAATACCCAGGAAGTACTCAGGAAGCAAAACCTGCTGGAGAATATTATTAACTTCTTTTAAGACTGAACTTTCCAGTGAAATTTAAATGTTATTCAATCAACCCAACATGTTCGTTGAACCGTATTTAATGCAGTGTGCTTCCCAGATGGCTCAGTGGTAAAAGAGTCTGCCTGCCAATGCAGAAGACACAGGAGATACCAGTTCAGTCCTGGGGTCAGGAAGATCCCCTGGAGGAGCAAATGGCAACCCACTCCAGTATTCTTGCTTGGAGAATCCCATAGACAGGAATTTGATGGGCTACAGTCCATGGGGTCTCAAAGAGTCAGACACAACTGAGCAATTGAGCACACACAGAAAACACTGTTCAAAGAACACCTAAGCAGAAGAAATATGCTAGCAAATGCATGCGTTTTGTGACTGATGACACAGATTTAAATTGAAATGCTGGTAACTGTCAGAAACACTTTTAGTATTTGGGAGTGTGCATGCCTGGTGCTAAGTCGCTTCAGTCATGTCCGACTTTTTGCGACCCATTGGACTACAGCCTACCAGGCTTCTCTGTCCATGGGATTTTCCAGGCAAGAATACTGGAGCGGGTTGCCATGCCATCCTCCAGAGAATCTTCCTGACCCAGGGATTGAACCCAAGTGTCTTACATCTCCTGCACTGGTAAGCAGGTTCTTTACCACTAGTGCCACACTGGCCCCTGGGAATGGGGTGTCACTTCTTAGACTGTGTTCATGCTCAGTTGCTTCAGTCGTGTCTGAGTTTTTGCGACCCCATGGACCATAGCCCACCAGGTTCCTCTGTCCATGGGATACTCTTAGCAGGAATACTGGAGTGGGTTGTCATGCCCTCCTCCAGGGGGTCCTCCTGACTCAGGGATCAAACATATGCCTCCTGCATTGCAGGAGGATTCTTTACCACTCACTGGCCTCTTGAAGTGGGATGTCACTTCTTAGAGTAGGTTATAGAAAGAGTGAGTTTGACCTCGCTCAGTCTTTTGTACTTCCTTGCTTGCTTCTTCTGAAGAAAGCGAGTTGCTATGCCATGAGCTGACCTGGGGAAAGGCATGAAGCAAGGGCTGGAGGACAGCAATGAGCCCTCTGCCCATCAGCCCACGAGAGACCGACACTTTACACAGCCAGGTGAGTGAGCCTGAATGAAAGTCCTCACCTGGCCACGCCTTCAGATGACTGCAGCCCCGTCCAGCAGCTTGACTGCATCCTCACGGGAGACCTTGAGGCAGAAAACCCAGCTGAGTTACACTAGATTCCTGAACACAGAAATCTTGAGATAATGTTTGTTATTTTAAACTTGTACTTTTTTTATGTTGATTTTTCTGTGAATTGTCTCTTATCTTTGAAATGTCTCTTTTTCTATTTTATTTATTTATTTTTAATTGGAGTATAAGTGCTTTACAGTGTTGTGTTAGTTTCTGCTGTACTACAGCATGAATCAGCTATACGTATACATATATCCCCTCTCTCTTAGACCTCCTTCCCACCCCACCCCTATCCCACCCCTCTAGGTTATGACTGAGCACTGAGGTAAGTTCCCTGTGCTATATGGCATAAGCTTGTACTGATTTTAAACTCTTTTCTTTTATCTAAAACAAACAAACAAAAATAACATTTTATTGAGGTATGATTCACATACAGAAAGCTGTATACAACTTGATGAGGTTTTTGGTATTGTTCACTTGCTAAGTTGTGTCCAACTCTTTGTAATCCCATGGACTGTAGCAGGCCAGGCTCCTCTGTCCTCTACTATCTTCCAGAGTTTGCTTAAATTCATGTCCATTGAGTCCGTAATGATATCTAACCATCTAATTCTTTGCCACCCCCTTCTCCCTTCTCCTTTTGCCGAAAGTCTTCCCCAGCATGAGGGATTTTTTCCAGTGAGTTGGCTCTTTGCATCAGGTGACCAAAGTATTAGAGCTTCAGCAACAGTCCTTCCAGTGACTATTCAGGGTTGACTTCCTCTAAGATTGACTGGTTTGATTTCCTTGCAGTCCAAGTGACTCTCAGGAATCTTCACCAGCATAACAGTTCAAAAGCATCAATTCTTCAGCTCTCAGCCTTCTTTTTGGTCTAACTCTCACATCCATACAACTACTGGAAACACCGTAGCTTTGACTATTTGGACCTTTGTCAGCAACGTGATGTCTTTGCTTTTGAATATGCTGTCTACGTTTGTCCTAGCTTTCCTTTCATGGAGTAAGTGTCTTTTAATTTCATGGCTGCAGCCACCATCTGCAGTGATTTTGGAGCCCAAGAAAAGAAAGTCTGTCACTGCTTCCACTTTTTCCCCTTCTGTTTGCCATTAAGTGATGGAATGAGATGCCATGATCTTAGACTTTTTAATGTTGAGTTTCAAGCCAGGTTTTTCATTCTCCTCTTTCACTTTTATCAAGAGGCTCTTTGGTTCCTCCTCACTTTCTGCCATTTGAGTAGTATCATCTGTCTATCTGAGATGATTGATACTAATATTTTTTCCCAGCAGTCTTGATTCCAGCTTGTGATTCATCCAGCCTGGCATTTCGCATGATGTACTCTGCATATAAATTAAATANTCACTTTCTGCCATTTGAGTAGTATCATCTGTCTATCTGAGATGATTGATACTAATATTTTTTCCCAGCAGTCTTGATTCCAGCTTGTGATTCATCCAGCCTGGCATTTCGCATGATGTACTCTGCATATAAATTAAATAAGCATAGTGACAATATACAGCCTTGACATACTCCTTTCCCAGTTTCGAACCAGTTGGTTGTTCAATGTCTGATTCTGTTGCTTCTTGACCTACATACAGGTTTCTCAGGAGATAGGTAAGGAGGCTTGGCATTCCCATCTCTTTAAGAAAAATAAAATTCTTAAAGAACAGTTCAAAGACAAGATGGAATGCGAGATTGGCTCCCCATTGACTCTCTGACCTTGGAGATGTCACACAGCATGCAGGGCTTCTCCTACAAAGGAAGGTGTGTTAGTTTCCTACGACTGCCAGATCACCGCAGTCTGTGATTTATCCTCCCGCAGTTCTAGAGGCCAGAAGTCCCAAATCAAAGTGTCAGCCCTGCCGGGATCCCTCCAGAATCTAAGGAACGACTGCTGCTTCTAGCTGTTTCTCCTCTAGCTTCTGGAGGTCACTGGCTCTCCTTGGTGTCCCATGGCCTCTGCTGCACCTCTCTCATCCCTGTCTTCTAAACCATGACACCAAATGAGGCTAGGTCTTAGCTTTTGCCAGCAGTAAGAAAACTGAGCAAAGTACAAAAAAAAAAAAAAAGGCGCCTTGCCGCTTTCCAGTACCGGGGGTCCCCCTACTGTCCACGAAAAGACATTGCAGCCTCTCCCCAGGCAAACGGGAGTATTCGGCGCTTAACATGCCATTTCCTAAAAACTTAATTTTACCACTTCACATACCAGATCATTACTATCATATGCTTTTATCAACCTCATTCTGGATCAGCCAAGCCCTCTCTCTGGGTTTTCAGTTTTTTCTTAATGGTACCACCATGATCCAGATCTTCCTGGCCCCAGCTTTCCTTCCTGCTGCTCTTTTTTCAGCAGTATCGTTGTCACGGATTAAACTTCTGCTGTATGTCGGGCACTGTGCCGAAATCGTCACATACATTATGTATCACTTAGTCTCTCAATAACCCTTATAAGGCAGACAATTGTGTTCTTAGGGAAGTGAAAACTGAAGCTTAAGGTCACTAAGTAACTTGGGTTATAAATATGAGAGGGGTCAAAGCTGGGACTTGAACCAGGATTTCAAGCTGCAAAGCTGTTAATCTTCCAAGCCTATTGCATCCAGCCTGAGTTCTGAATAACTAACTTCCACCTGTGATAGCATTCACTAGAGGTGTTTTGTGAAGGTTGATATATAAGCATGCACAATAATCGTTAAACTAACACTGTAAAAGAAAATATACATGACATTAATAATAGTTTAGGTTTTGAATTGTTAAATTGTTCTACTAGCAAAATGCATTAGTATGTGCATGCCAGTTGACTATATTAATAGATTGAATGGTTATTCACTTTGCTAATTTTTAACCTAACATCTTTCAGCAGATAATTTCCAGTGAATGACTAGCACACACACTTGAGCATTTTGAGTTGATTTTTAAAATCTCTATAGAATATACATTTCAGTACACATGGGTATGCTAAGCTAAGCCTCCTCTCTCAATCCCCAAATTACCCTCTCATTCCTATCATACACACCAAGATGTCGCCAGAGTTCTGCATCTAGCCAGAAAGAGGGGATGAGGGGTAGGAAAGAAGGGACTACGTGATGGACAAGGATGGTCCCAGGCTCTCAATACTGTAAACCCCTTATAACTTTCCCGGCTGTGATAAAAGTTTTGTTTTAGAAGCAGAAACCAACTTGAGAATACCTAATCAATTCTGAGTTGCTCAGACGTATTGTAGTGACATGGGTAGTATTGATTCTAGCTCTTCTGTGGTTGCCCGTTTTAAAGGACCTTTGGTTAAAATTGTATACCTGACTTCTATTTTCTTACCGACTGACTCCAAAGAAACAGGACCTGGATAAAGAGAAGGTTAGATGAGGACCCAATACACATGTGAAAATTGTGTATTTGTTTGATGTTTATTGTTGAGAAATACCTTCCTAGTGAATGTGTTGGAATGGGGACTGGAAAGTGGGACTGAATGTTCCATAAATTGCAACTTGACCTTGAAGCTTAGAGTCAAATATTGTATTGTCATTTTGTATCAAAAATACATGAAAAACAGCGTGAGCTTTGGGTGATGTTTACTACTCAACAGTGATACCTATTCATCACTAAACCCACATCTCCTTCCAGAAAGAGGCAACTTATGAAGATTTTTTAAGTTTCCACCTATAGCTCTATGAGAAATCTCTGATGGTAGCTCACTGAGTTCTAGGAAAATAAAGAGAGGGGAAAACTAATACAGACTGAATGGGGGTCAAGAACTTAGAAGAATTGTGAAGAAAAGTCAAGGCCAGATGAGTAAGCAGAGGCCAGTCATGAAGACTTCTTTCTACCCAGCCAAGAGGGTAACATACATAACCAATATACCAAAAAATGCTTTCATTAGTGATCAGAAACCAACTGTGTTTGCCTTTTTTTAAAATTGAAGTATAGTTGATTTACAATGTTGTGTTAGTTTCTGGTGGACAGCAGAGTGATTCAGTTATACATTCTTTTTCATATTATTTTCCATTATGGTTTATTACAGGACTGAATATAGTTCCTTGTACTAGACGATAAAACCATGTTGTGTATTCATTCTATGTATAATACTTTGCATCTGCTAATCCCACACTCCCAATCCAACACTTCCTTTCCCCAGTCCCCCTTGGCAACCGCAAGTTTGTATCAGTGAGTCTGTTTCTGTTTCATGCTGCTAAGCTGCTAAATCGCTTCAGTTGTGTCCGACTCTCCGCGACCCCATAGACGGCAGCCCACCAAGCTCCCCCGTCCCTGGGATTCTCCAGGCAAGAATACTGGAGTGAGGTGCCATTGCCTAGATTCATTTGTGTCATATTTTAGATTCCACAGGTAAATGATATCCTACGATGTCTTTCTCTTTCTGTTTTCCTTCACATCATATGATGGTCTCCAGTTCGATCCATTTAGTTGCAAATGGCATTATTTCACTTTTTGTGTGACTAAATACTATATTCTCGTGTGTGTGTGACATCTTCTTTATCCATCCATCTGTCAGTGGATATGTAGGTTGTTTCCGTGTCTGGGCTATTGTTAATCGTGCTGCCATGAACGTAGTGAAAGTCGCTCAGTTGTGCTGATTCTTTGTGACCCCATGGACTGTAACCTGCCAGGCTCCTCTGTGCATGGAATTCTCCAGGCCAGAATACTGGAGTGGGTAGTCTGTATTCTTCCCCTTCTCCAGGGGATCTTCCCAACCCAGGGATCGAACCCAGGCCTCTTGCATTGCAGATGGATTATTTAAGATCTGAGCCACCAGGGAAGCCCATGACCATAGGGTGCATGTATCTTTTTGAGCTATACTTTTGCCCTGACATATGCCAGGAGTGGGATTTCTGGATCACATGGCGGATCTCCACAATGGCTGCACCAATGTACATTCCCAACCAACAGTGTAGGAAGGTTCCCTGTTCTCCAGACCCTCTCTAGCATTTGTTATTTGTAGACTTTTTAATGATAGCCACTCTGACCAGTGTGAGGTAGTACCTCACTGTGATTTTGATTTTGTTTGCCACTTTGAATAATCCTCAAACAGGCAAGTAGTAACATAAGAGTATCTCTCAGGAAATTTTCTGGAGATCCAGTGGTTAGGACTCTACACTTTGACTGCCAAGGGCCTGGGTTTGATCCCTGTTGTGGGAACTAAGATTCCACAAGTAGTGTGGAGTGGCAAAAAAAAAAAAAAAAAGAGTATCTTCCAGTGGTCAAAAAGTCTTACTTTCCTAAATATCCGTATTGTGTCCTGATCTTGGGATATCAAAAACCTAAGCTTCCACAGGCTCAAGGACTCACGATCCTCAAAGCATACCAAAGCTATTTTTATCTATTCTGCCTGTTAACATTCTTCACTAAGGAGAGGAATATTGGCTGATATATTTCAAAAGATCTCAACAGGGATTTTTTGAGTTTTCTAGTTAATTTTAAGTTAGAAATAAAAATGTTTCACGGTATCTGGGTACCTTATTTTTCTAGAAGGGTTTCATCAAAGTTTTATTTCAGTGATTCAGGGCTTTAAATTGAAGCACTAAATATTCATCTGAGCTAGAATAATGGGGAAGATTCTTCATTACAGGTTTAAGTGATCAAATAATTAGAAAGAAAATGTTATTTAAAAAAAAGTCAAGGTACAGTATGATGACTATAGTAATAATACTGTATTGCATATTTGAAAGTTGCTAAGAGAGTAGATCTTTTTTTAATTGAAGTACAATTGATATATTAGTTTCAGGTGCATATCAGTGATTCAACATTTTTATAGATTGTACTCTATTTAAAATTATTTTAAGATAATGGTTTTATTTCCATGTGCTGTACAATATGTCCTTGCTGCTTGATTCAGTTCAGTTCAGTCCCTCAGTTGTGTCCAACTCTTTGCCACCCCAGGGACTGCAGCACGCCAGGCTTCCCTGTCCATCACCAACCCTGGAACCTACTCAAACTTATGTCCATGGCGTTGATGATGCCATCTAACCGTCTCATTCTCTGTCGTCCCCTTCTCCTCCCGCCTTTAATCTTTCCCAACTTCAGGGTCTTTCCCAATGAATCAGCTCTTCACATCCAATGGCCAAAGTACTGGAGTTTCAGTTTCAGCGTCAGCCCTTCCCTTGCTGCTCGTTTATTTTATGCATAGTAGTTTGCACCCCTGATCCTCCATCCCTATCTTATCCCTCTTCTTGATGATAACATTAGTTTGTCCTCTGTATCTGTTCCTGTTTTGTTATATTCATTTGTTTTACTTTTTAAATTCCACATATAAATGATAACATAGAGTATTTGTCTTTCTCTGACTTATTTCTCTAAGCATAATATCCTCTAGGTTCATCCACATTGTTGCAAATGGAAGAATTCCATTCTGTCTTATGATTGAGTAATAGTCTATTGTAGATATATCAAAAGTTCTCATCACAGGAAAAAAATTGTAACTAGACTTACTGTGGTGATTATTTTCTGATATATACAAATATCAAGTCATTATGCTGTATATCTGAAGCAAATATAATGTCTTATGTCAATTATACCTCAATGAAAAAAGAAATTTTTTAAAAAGTCAAGTCAGAGGAAGAAGACTAAGACTATAGGTATTATGTGAAAAGTAAGAAAGCACTCAGTAAATGCATTTTACTGGCCCAATCAAAAAATGGGCCAAAGAACTAAATAGGCATTTCTCCAAAGAAGACATACGGATGGCTAACAAACACATGAAAAGATGCTCAACATCACTCATCATCAGAGAAATGCAAATCAAGACCACAATGAGGTACCATTTCACACCAGTCAGAATGGCTGCGATCCAAAAGTCTACAAGCAATAAATGCTGGAGAGGATGTGGAGAAAAGGGAACCCTCTTACACTGTTGGTGGGAATGCAAACTAGTACAGCCACTATGGAAAACAGTGTGGAGATTCCCTTAAAAATTGCAAATAGAACTGCCTTATGACCCAGCAATCCCACTGCTGGGCATACACACCGAGGAAACCAGAATTGAAAGAGACACATGTACCCCA